>MJUU01074062.1:0-36311 GCA_002080025.1 Modiolus philippinarum
GTTTATGTATGGAATTTATATCCCTTAATAGTAAACACAAATACAAAATATATGTCGTTGTTTACATAACGATGTACATTTTGAGAATGAATGGAAAATTACTAACAACTTAACCTTGACGTCTATTGATTTTTGTCGCAGTTTTACTAAGTTGTATCGTTTACCTGTTAGGGGTACAAAAAGGAGATTAAATGTAAAAGTAATTTGTTTTAACACGTTAAGATTGAATTTCCCGATCAAAACAATGAAATATTTTCTTCTCTGGTAAGTTAAGATATAGAAAAGAATATTTATTTTTAGTAGTTAAATCAAGCGTATTTTTTGAGACCTGAAGTTCTGAAGATATAAGTTCTCTCTCCTTTTTACCCGGAAAATTATACTCTATGTAGAAATTACAATTTAAACGACAGTCTTTAGGTATCCGAAAATAAGACTGACTCAAATAAATTACGCTCATTTTCTTGTGCCTACCGCCTGTAAAGTATTTTACAATAGAAGATTGATCTTGTTGTGAACAAATATAGTCGTCAAAAATTACGATTTTTTGTTTGTCACCGGCTTCGTCCTCGCAGTCGATGTCTTCAACTTTACCATTAGATAGTTGTAATAAATCTTCCAGAGACACACCTAGTTTTTCCGCTATTTCCTCAAATCTTCGAATTAGTTCCTTATAGTAATGTTGTTCTAAGTTCTTTGCGTAAAGAATAATTTTGTCGTAATACAATAAGGGTTTAAATAAAAGGTGCATTAGCAAATTCGTTTTGCCCATCACCGAAGGGCCCACGGCGAGTAAGCGGAAGTAATCACTCGGCATATTTTTTACTCCTTGTATTGTTTTAAAATTATTCGTATTAGACTTTTCTGAAAAATATACGGGAATCGTTGTCATTTTTTATAACCCGAATATTTATTAGATAAAAAATTATGAGTATATTTCAGGTAGGAGGGTGCATAACCGTTATGACAAGTAATAATGTTTGACTTTTATAATAAAAAATCAGTTAAAAAAATGCTTGCATATGATTTGACCAACCTAAAAAAAATAAAAACAAAGGTGTATGGTTTTTACGAAATACTTGATATTCAAGGGGAGATCGTATATTTATATTATCCTTTTAGCAATATATTCGTTATAGAGAGAGTAACTGGTGACGACCTGTCAGACTTACTAGAAATATATAGGAATCAAAAGTGTAGAACCAGAGATACACGTCAGTGTTATGTATAACCCGTGTTATGTTTAAACCGCAAGCAACGTAAAAAATGTGAGTGAACTAAGAATCTAGCCCGTTTTACCCGTCTCAACTGTAGTGAATAACAATTGCTTATTTTCGTTAGTCCCGTAGATAGTAGTTGATATGGGAAAAAAGCCGCGGTTTTCAAAAAACGTTTTTTGAAAACCGCGGCTTTTTTCCCATATCAACTACTGTTACAATGCCTATATAAGTGCTGCCCTCACAGCCATGTTTACTATAGGGTCTGTATGTCTCGTTCAATTTTGGAACTTTTGGGTACATGATTTGTACCCGGAAGTTGCACTTTTAACAAAAACTTATGACGTTTCAAACAAAAAATTTGGACGTCATAATCCTGAAACGTCATTGCGGCGGGAATCGTTTTCAAATTTAAATTTTATCGTGATTTTTCGGTGTCACATGACGAGACTTATAGACCCTATTGGATCTTAGCAAAATAAACAATATTTGTAAAGGACCTTCAATACATTATTCCTTTAAGTTTGGTTGAATTTGCTTCAATGGGTAAAGGGGAGTTGATGAAAATGGTGTTTTCCTCATAGGGTCCAATGTTAAATATAAGGCGTGTTTCTTGTCTGACCAAAATAAAATGGCCAATCTTTGTATATGACCTACCGTACATCATTCCTTTAAAGTTTGATTGGATTTGCTTTAATTGTTTCAGAGGAGTTGTTGAAAATGGTGGTTTTCTCTTTGGGTCCTATGTTAAATATAAGTTCCGCGCTGGCGGCCATGTTTTTATTTGGTCATAACGAAATGAACAATCCTTATAGCCCTTCTATACATCATTCCTGTAAAGTATGGTTGAATTTGCATCAGTGGTTTCAGAGGAGTTGATGTAAATGATTTTTCCCTTAGGGTCCTATGTTAAATATAAGTTCCGCGCTGACGGCTGCTTTTTATCGTATCAGAACGAAATTAGCAGTCATCGTAAAAAACTTTTCATACATTTTTCCTGTAAAGTTTGGTTGAATTTGCTTCAGTGTATTCCGAGTAGTTTATGAAAATGATGTTTTTCCGAAAGGGTCCTATGTTAAATATAATTTCTGCGCTGACGGCCATTTTTTTCTCGGATCATAACGAAATAAGTAATCTTTGTAAAGGACCTTCCCTGCAGCATTACTGTAAAGTTTGGTTGAATTTGCTTCAGTGGTTTCAGAGGAGTTGATGAAAATGTGAAAAGTTAACAGACGGACGGACGGACGACGGACGCCAAGTGATGGCAATAGCTCACACTGGCCTTTGGTCAGGTGAGCTAAAAATGATATTATTTAATGCAATATTGATACACATGAAGCTGTGATGAAGGTTATTATTTTATTTTTTTTAATTTTTTTTATTTTTTTTTTTTGCACGATCAATACGTCGGTTAAAACGGGAGCAAAATGAGGAAAGGGGAAATTCCAAAATAAAGACTCCAAAAAAAGAAAAACACGACAATTCATATCCAACAAGAATTTATACAGCATATTTAACACAAAACAAATTAAGAAAAATGAACAAAAACGCTTTTAAACTAAAGTAATAGCAGTGTGAACCCTACAAAATCTTGAGGTATCATAACCAGTCACACTGCAAGTGAAAAGTTTTGTTTTGTCACAGTTGGAGTTTGTTAGTCCAATAATCAACAATGGAACTAATCAAAGATATCTATTCTCATTTATGAAATAGAAACATTGTTGTCAAATCATTGTGAAGACCGTAAAACTTCTGCAATGAGAATAGTAATGGTGATACATTTGTATAACATACGCTTGATGTACAAGTTTTTGAGACAGTAATTTCGCCCCGTGGCCAAAATCTTTGTATAAACTACAGGCGCGATAATAGCGAATGAGTTGTGAAGTTAAGACGCAATATGCCGGAGATATGGGAATATTACTGTTCAATAAACGTAAGGTCTAAAACTACAAGCTCTAAAAATATTGCGAAGAGAAAACAGTAAAAACCCATATGTGTATATTAAGGCATTCTAGTGACTTCCAAAACAAATTAATGAAATGTCAATTTCACAGTACTGAAAGAAATTACCAGCAATGAAACATAATGAAAAACCAACCGAATTATAACTTAAACAAGTTTGTGTTCACATCAAAAAATTTTAGGACAGTGAATGACAGAAAAGATATCAGAAAGATTACAAGAACTTAAGACACAAAGACATTTTGGAAATAGTACATTTGTACTAGAAAATTAAATTTGTTGTTGAACATGAAACAAACATTCAATCTTTTTAGAGAGCCCATTCTGGTCATTAACAGGTGTTGTGGTTGGGATATTGAACGCAAAAAGCCAATTGCATTCTCAAAAGATCAACAAAGACCTCTGTAATAATTAACCTAATAATATGGGATGTGAATTTAAAAAAATGATTTTTGGTTAAAGAACTAATTCAACAAATTATTTGTTGTCGATTTGAGGAATATTTTTATTTCGTTTTGGCTAAATAACTGAAAACATAAGAATCATGCCATCCCAAAAACTGAACCATGGTAACTCTTGAATTTGTTCCTTTTGGGGATGTGACATGCACATACGAAATATAGAATTGATTAACTCGAATATACATAACTATTGGAGCCTTTGGAAAGATGTTTAGTTTTCCTCGACGCCCAATCGTCACAAATGGCTAGTTCTAATTGTTAATGCTATGAACCACTGATAAATAGCCGATTAAATAAACAATGAGTCATATGTTCCATATCACAATACGCACATTTGTTTCATTTTGGTATAGGAGGAACTCCACTTGAAAATTTCATGTGCATTTCAACCAAATTAAAAAAATCATAAAAAATCAAAATGAATTTTCCTCCAAGGATGACCAGCAATTTCAAGATATTTAGGGCCTTGCCCAAATTTACAACACAAAAAACCACCAACTTCATTACCAAATAAGAAAAATTTCAGCTGTTGAACACTTCCGGTGTAAACATGCCTTATTACAAGTACTGAGAAAATGCTCCACTAGGTGCGCAAGAATTTGTCTTGTAATTTTCCTGTATGCAGTTGTCACTAAACAAAACCTATGGAAAAATGCTCTGGATAGACCAAACAAACAAACTATATACAGGTTTACTGCAAAATGTATCCATTCAACACCATAAACAAATTTTGAAAACCTTACTACTTTGTTAAAGTACTACTTTCGAGGGCTGTCTGTATCCGGTTTGGCTCAATAAGTGGAGTGCCCCCTTAAGACAGCCTTATTTTCCCCGTTATTGAAATGGATTTTTTTCTAGCAATATGGATGTCTTACCTAATGACGGATATAAGTTTTTAAAAAAAAAACACACAGAATTAAGGGAGATAATCAAGAAAAATAGAACACACCTTGTTCAAGGAAAGAAGAAAATTCTGAGAGAAATCACAAATTTCATATGTTTGATTTAAAAGCCATAACATGTAAAAAGGTCAAATTTACAATATGACAATCATATAACTCCATGAAACACAGTTTGAAGAATGCTAAAAAAAGACATTAAAAATACAGAGATGCTGAGTTGGATTTTTGCCAATTTTTTGGTGCAAGACTTCAGTTTTCAACAAGTTACATAAGAGAAATTTGTAAATATTACAAAAATAAAAAAAGAAGTTGGAGGTCAATTTAATATGTTTGCAAAGTAAAATCATTAGGCTATTAGATAAATTAATTGCTTCACACAGATTGTTTTAACAGGTGATATTAGAGGCCATTTAAAATCAGCACCCCTCTCCATGGATGAAATTTCAATTAGCTTTATGGCCCCTTTAATGCCTTTGATTTAGTGGCTAATTAATTTCCCAGTAAACCAAAGTATTTATAACAGTTAGAATTTATGCTAAAGTCCCAAAAAAAGTATGCCAAAGAAGGGTCGACAAAAGAAAAGGGTCTATTTTTTTGAAAATGGCCATCCATGTTACAAGAAAAGAACACCATCAGATGAGGCCGTGTTGGATGTACAGTCACAAAGATTACCTTCAAACACTTTTCAGGATGCTGTCCAGATTTCTGCTGATGGAAATCACTTCACCGTTACAGATTCCAATGGAAATCCAGGAAACATGCGCTTCTTTCGTCCCATTCCTGAGGATACCAATGAAGATCATCTAGACCTGGAAAATGACAGAACAGATCTGTATGGCTACAAAATATTGCATTGTGGTAAACTGATGGACATGATTAATGACTTTTACAGTGAACATTTAAAAAACAGTCCGAGATGCAAACCTTTACTTAGATTTAATCCACAAGACTGTACAATATGGGGATTTTGTTGGCGGATTGCTCTTAAATGTGAGAACTGTAACTTTTCTACCGAGAAAAAGAAACTGTATGAGGAAAGTGAAAAACAGACACCGCGAGGACAGAGATATTCAACTGTCAACCTGGGTATTCATGTGGGGTTACAGAGCAATTCAATTGGAATTGACGGGTTAAGAACATTAATGCCAAGTGCTGGCATCCCTGTGCCCTCATGCAGTGGCATGCATAAAGCTGGAATATATGTGAGTGACACTACTACAAAGTTAAATGAAAGTGACATGCAAAAGAGACGTGAAAAACTAACTGATTTACACAAAATACGTGGCTTTGATGCATCTCATCCAACCTCTGTATCTGGAGACTGTCGCTACAACAACCGTTTGGATAGCAGTGTGGGTCACAAGCTTAGACAGGCTGGTACGTAATCCGTATACTGTATATCTGAAAATGAGACAAAGTCAAAAGATATAATTTCAGTGAACATTGACAATAAAATTTTTGTAACTGGTACAAGATTAAATGCGCAGTGTCCGGATCATCCTGGAATATGTACAGCAAACTTGGACAAAGATGCAGTCATTGGAGACGAAGGTCGTTCTGCGGAGCGTTATGCACTTACGATGGCACAAGACCGAGTACCTGTTATTGTTGGGCAGTATACATCAGATGGAGACTCAGCTGCTAGCACAGGATTTGAAAGGGGACAGAAAACACACAGTAATGTTCCGGTGGAAAACTTGCGTCATTCAAGACAATTTGGTGAATCTCAGAGGAAAGTGCTGAAAAACATTAAGTTTAGTAAGACAATGTTTCCCGGCAGAAACAAGGCAACTAGGGATAAAGTACAACAGCGATTTTCAATTGAAGTGACTAAGCAATGTAATGCGGAGAAAATTTTAGCACATAAACAATATGCGGGTGACATTAATAAAATAATTCGTAAACTAAGCTATACTGTGGACAGCGTATTACAATGTGTAACAGGGGACTGTGGACAAGCATGTAAGAAACATTCGTTTGTATGTTCCGGAATGAAAAAGACTGCATGGAAGCCAAAATTTCTAGAAACTGGAACTATCTTTAATCCAACAGACAATGATTTAAGACTGTTGCGTGACTGCATAGTATTAAGACTAGGTGCTAAAGGGATTAGAAAGACTCGTTTGAATACAAACACACAGAAGAGCGAAAGTATCAACCGTACATTTACAAAGACTAACCCGAAGTCAACAAATTACTGTAGGACACTTAGTGGTCGAATTCACGGTGCAGTCCATATGCGTAACAATGGAAGATCCAATTCAATTTGTGAAAGGCTCAGGGCAGTGGGATCAAGTGTTGATTCATCAACTTTAGTGCTGAGACAATTGAAAAATATTCAAAGCAAAGACACGTATCACAAGGCTAGAAAGAACTCAACAAAATATAAAGCAAGACAATCTTATCTGCGTCGTGTCCGCTTTAATAAATCTGCAGTTGAACCACACAATACAGGGACTTACCGCAAAAATATCTTGGATCCAGAAATGAACGATCATACTAGTCTTTACGCAATGAAGAACAGGCGTTACAAAATGAAGGTGGAATAATTTAAAGTGTGCAATCTGGATATGGACTGTGAGACTGTGTACATTTCTTCTCCGAGTAACAATGTTGTCGTGCATTATTGATATGTTGCGGTTCAAAAACTAAATGTGAAATATTGATACAATCTTTAGTATGACATAAATGTGACACATGATAGTCAGAAGGATTTAGTTTTAAGACATGGTTATGAATCATATAAACAAGTCTGTGTACGTGTATCGGTGAATTTCTTTGTGAATTTGGGAAACGGACATCAATTACACCATATCCTGTCTTTCTATGTCTTCCAATAAAATGTATACAAGTATTTTTTTCATCTTTTTCAGAGTTTTTATCAATTCTAGACATGAGATTTGATGCCATTTGTTCACTCATTTGAAATCAGGTGCTCTGGCCATAGTTTAAGTATTTTTCTGCAAATAATTAATTTATTGCCAAATATGGTAAATTAGGGGTTTATCTAAGATGGCTGACAAAAATTACCCAACATCCGTACCTGTTACATAGGTTATCTCCCCGAAATCATACGTCCCTATGTAACGGTTAAGGAGGCACTTCACTTGAAAATTTCATGTGCATTTCAACCAAATTAAAAAAATCATAAAAAAATCAAAATGAATTTTCCTCCAAGGATGACCAGCAATTTCAAGATATTTAGGGCCTTGCCCAAATTTACAACACAAAAAACCACCAACTTCATTACCAAATAAGAAAAATTTCAGCTGTTGAACACTTCCGGTGTAAACATGCCTTATTACAAGTACTGAGAAAATGCTCCACTAGGTGCGCAAGAATTTGTCTTGTAATTTTCCTGTATGCAGTTGTCACTAAACAAAACCTATGGAAAAATGCTCTGGATAGACCATACAAACAAACTATATACAGGTTTACTGCAAAATGTATCCATTCAACACCATAAAAAAATTTTGAAAACCTTACTACTTTGTTAAAGTACTACTTTCGAGGGCTGTCTGTATCCGGTTTGGCTAAATAAGTGAAGTGCCCCCTATATATGACTGCCAACAGTTTTGGATTATTGTCCTTTGATTTACTTATTCAGCAAGCTCTTAATGCACCCAAACCCTACGATCCTTGACCTTCACCATTAAACTTTGCCGATATAAGGTACTTTTTAATCTAATTATGTCAAGGTCAATGAAATGAGAAAATAGCTTCATAACTCTCACATTCTTGTTCAGCTTGTAAGTTCAGTCTCTATAGCTAGTGTTGTTTTACAAAACAATCTCTAGTTTCAATACAAAAAAAAAAGAATTGTGATTTTGTAAGATTTGCCGATCAAAGATTATTTTGTTTCATTAAAAAGTTTATACCAATAAAAAAGCCACGCAAATAAAGCCAAATCATTTTGGAAAATTTGAAAAAATAGTAATTCAGAAGCAAGGCGTAAAATCTGATGAATAACCTTGAGTTACAACTATTTTCCGAAACAATTCCTAATTCTTTTTAACAACGTTTGTAGAAAAATGGCTCACCTCTAGACATTCAACAAGTCTTTTCCCGCAATAAAATTCTTTGTTATATGTTTGGTATTTCGAATATTAAATTATAAAAATTAAAACGCGCTAATCATGATAGTTTAACAATGAAGGGTTATGGCGTAAATGCAAATCATACAAAGTTCTCTACAAATACAGGTCAGACTCCACTAAATATTTTCCACAGGCGGCCATTATAACGTTTTGTGAATTTTCAAAATTACCTGAAGTTCACTTTGTGCGGCGATATGATTTTCACAAAGTGGTATGCCTGCAAAGTAACATATCCAAGCGATGACCCAACTTTAAAGTCTAATAAGAAATTTCTATCGCCCCATTCAACTGGGGTATCCAAATTATACCAATTTTCCCTTTCAGATCCTTGCGCATACGTGTCATCATTGATGAGGCTTCAGTATTTTTTCCATGCAATGAGGCTGACTGAATCAAAATACTTGTCAATCCGGAAGTGTTTCATGACCACAAGAGCGTTTAAGAACTCGGATATTGTCAATGTTGACAGTTTTGTTCAAAGCCAAAGTATCATGGTTTTGTTTATATAAGTACTATTTTTGACTATGCCAGCATTTAGTAGAATCTAACCTACATGGAAATGCTAAGCGATGGAACAAGGTTTTTTTTGTTGTTCTTCATCTTGAAGGCACCATGAGGTCTTCAACAATGAGCTTTATTCATACCTCATAGCAAGATCAAGGTGGCCCCTAGCACCAGTTTGAGCGGAATTCATTGTTTGATGTCGAGCAACGATACATCTATGCTTTTATACTCTTTCATAAATGGGTGCTGGCCTGGATTGTCTACAAACATCAACTTAACTGGCAAAGTGTTCTTACAATCGCTGTCATCCATGGCCCGTCATAAAGACAATTGAAGACGATCACAACATTTAAAGAAACACAGGGCACACATCGAGCGAATCAAGTAAGAAAACTTGGCATAGTAAAATAATGAGAAGTGGGCACAATAAACAGGTGGTCAGAATAACAATTTTCAATAACAAAAAATAAAAAAGCAAAATGTGGAAGTATGATAGTTTGCATATTTGATTAAATTTCATAATCAACTACATGTAGTTCTCGTGCTAAAATTAAATTTATTTCTTTATCTTATGTTAATGCTTACAAAAATAGAAATTATTTGTAGATAAAATGCACATCAATGACGATTACATTTATATATATACACATAAGCCAACAAAAACCAAAACGGTCAAGGACAACAAACAAGAGGTCAAAAATGAAAAGATATCCTGTAAACAGGTCGGAATGGACGTGTCAAAATGACATGTACATAACTTTTACGCATTTCTATATTCTAAAGTCGAAACGAAATCTATTTTTTCTTATTCAGAATAACTTAATTAGGTTATCAAAACTATTTATCTGTCACATGTGTGTCCTACAACCTACCAATGGAGTGTAAATAAATTGATTTTATCTTATACAGGGAAAGGAAAATCAGTAATCTCTCCAATGTTTATGAAGAATGGCTGTCTACTTAAAATTAATGTGACAACAGGTACACCTACGTCCGTTTCGTGGCAAGATTTTTGGTCGTATATTGACATAGATGGACATTTGAAATGTAACGTGATGACTTTCACTTCTGAATTGTAAATTTTCCGTCTCTCAGAAGAAATAAACTCAACTCTTCAACGCTTAGAGTGTACCTTTCATTGTGATTCCATAATCTCGGCAGTGTTGTTTACACAAAAATATAGCAAAAGCTGTTGAGTCAGCAATATGTTCAGCCTTTGTTTACTTTGACCCTAAAGCAATTCTATGGTCGTCACCATGACATCATTGAAAGATAACACGTTCGGTTTTAGAAAATGAAAATGGACATTTTCAACTAGATTTACTTTAAGCTTTCTCCAATGCCTAATTGTCCCAAACAGTTAGTTTTATTGATATATGGCCTGCAACATTGATCATGACAAGACTTTGCTCTTAACATGTTTTAAAAAAAGTCTGACTTTTTACCTTGATTCTTGTTAGGGCTAAAACTATGCACCTGTAAATGATAAATAATTAAATATAATGGGGTAGATATAATATAATAAGTGCAGTAACTTTGTTTCATTTGAGTTGCCATGAATAACAACAGTTTAGGCTTCTTGTATTTTGATTTACAAATTATGAGTATTTTCAATACCCTCAAACCTTAAGCCATAGATATTTTGCACCTTATAAAGTCCTTTAAAATATCACCCCTATTAAGCTGAGTTCTCGGTGAAGAGTTAGTTAAGCAGAGTTCGCGTATAATTGGTTTAGACCGGTTGGATAATGTTTGCGTTGCGAGATATGTTCATCCTTAGTTTGTTTATTTCGTCCATTTTGAAATTCTATGGCTGTCATTTTGGCATCATTCAAAAGATAAGATGTGTCGATGTCCCAGATGACAATGGGCGTTTTCAGCTAGATTTCACGTCTTCGCGGATTTGACAAAACCAGTTTTCACTTAACCCTGGATTGACTCATTCCACTTACAGTGTGACGGGTGTCGTATGCAAAGCAGGACATTGACGTCACTTTCGGTGCTTTTTTAATATTGTATCTTTATTTTCACGTTTTTGTAGATATCCTATGTCTTTATTTTTATATTTCTTATTTTTGCCATATGTGTGTGTGTGTATAATATATGCATCGTCTGTTCTTTTGACATCCTACTACCATTGTACTACTATTGTTTTTATTTAAAGTTACTAGTATACTATCAATTGTTTTTTTTTCAATCATTTTAGATATTTTTTTAATATGAACAACCTCTGATGTTCATATTTTATATATCTGCTGTGTACAAATTGTAATTTTGTTGAAATAATAACATGAACAGAAATTGGATCACTTGAATTGTACCCCAACAATACTCTTATACGAGTATTCACAATACTATTATATAATTAGAATACGAGTATTTCAAAAAATAATTAGAAAAGGACAATTCTGGCACAATACTCGTATACTAGTATTGCTTACAATACTGGAGAGCAGTATTGTAATGGCTGCTTGATTTTTACTGGTATTTGAATAAATAATACACTTTATATTTGCTCAGACATATAAAACACAATAAAAACACGATCCAAATTAGTACCAATATTACAAAGTACTAGCATTTTTATTATTAAGTAGAACTACATGTAATAAAATAAGCAAAAATTTATTCTCCAGGCCTAGGGTAGTATTCTATAATTATTTTGCTAAACAGATTAGGCTAGTATTTAAATTAAATGTATCCTGTGTATGTTATCTATGTACCATTGCTTATGGTTTTTGTGAATGTAGTTATATAGGCTTCCTTGCTTGGTTATAAAAACATCTCAAACTGGCAAACAAACATTTCTTTGACAATTTTAATACAATTAATCAAATCTAATAACTTTAATGAGCTTGGGTAGATCAACAACTTATCTAATTACCTTCATACTTTGAGCAATATCCTCAGTTAACAAAAACAACAAAAAATAAAAACCATTTTATGTCTTGTAATCATGGTGACAAATGCTGCAGGAAAGACAGTAAATTTCCCCTAAAATGGTTGTTCAAATGTACCAATACTTCAGAGATCTTTGCAGTGCATAAGTGAAGTATTTTTTCATACTCCTGCTTAGTAGGATCGAGCATAGCAGTGTAAATTACAATTGACAAGAGCCTTTTTAACCATTAATTAAATTATCATAGGTAATGTATATTTGGAATCACTGACACATCCAAACTGTCACCAAAGGAGACAGCTAGATACAGCAGAATCTTGGCATTCCACATCAGATAATGAACTATTCCATTAATTTTGTGGACGCGAACTTGTAACATATGGATAAATTATTTCTGAATCTCTCCCTTTCTGCATTTTGGCCATGGTATCTGTTTGCCGATATATTTTAAGTGAATTAGATTTCTGCACTTAGTAATTTTGATAACTCATTTCCGCCGTAGTACTTTTACTTTTGAAAGGCGTGCTTCCTCTATATGCAGTGTAACATATTCCTATTACTTACTATTAATTAATTATCTAGGAAATTTACCTATGAAACAATACTCTTACAATACTCGTTAACAATACTCGTACAATACTCGTATACAATACTCGTTCAGTCTGTTTTTTTTAACAAAAATGCATGAGTATTAAGCACAATACTCGTATACGAGTAATTTTGGGGTACAATTTAAGTGGTCTCAGAAATTTTCACAAGTTCTGAAAAATTGAAAGTACCTTCACTTAACCAACAACCTTTTTCTGCCTTAATTAAGGCAAATACTTTATTACTTTCTTTCTTTATTCTGGCATCTAACCTCGCCAAATGGAAATGTTTACGGCAATGAAACTGAAAGCAGTGGTGAAGCATTCGATATAGATGTAGTTTCTAGGATCAGAATCACTCTGTCAATGTATGGAGTGATTTGTAGACGCGCCCTAAACATGAAAGGTGAATAAATCGTAAAGAGGTAGAGATAGGAAATAAAGTGTAATGGGAAAAATGGATGTTGACGGATATTTACGGCAAGATGTGTCAATCCAAAACGTACTTAGTGAGATTTTTTCTATGGAATGAATGTATCATTAGCCGATAAGTTTTACAAGATATCACTTTGAAACTTTATATCATTATTCGGAAATGTCGACCTGACCCTGTGACATAGTTCTATTTTTAGTGAGACATATCTGGCCTAACATGGTAAATCTTGTGAGCAGATAAACTGGGAACTCGTAAAAGATAACTGATGAAAAATGTTTCAAAGGTCATCACGAAAGTTCTTTACATTTTGTCAAATATTCAAACTTGTGCCCCTTCAAATTTTTGTCACATTTCTATATTTTTTCCCAAAAAGGTAATACAAAGAAACATGAAAATTCTCCATAGAACATAGCTGATGTGTTTTACATCTAAAATGTCAAGATCAAAGGTCATTGATCACTTCAACAATTTATAGAATAACTAAATACCGAAGTTACTGTGAATTTATTTTCTGCATATGCGTATTTCGACAACTAATGTCTCTTCAGTGCAGATAAAATCTAAATGTTTGGAAGACCATTAATTCAAAGATGCTAAAAAAACTGATAGAGAACAAATAACCAAAATGATCTAAATGTAAAGCCAAAATCAGCTAAGGACAGAGCTTTGCACGAGGGCGATACACCTAAATTTCAACAAAATTTACAAAAAATAAGATATTGCAAGCAGCTTTCGGGTCAGCACCAAAGTACTGACTACTGTGTTGGTGAATACTCTCGGGGACTAACAGTCCACCACCAGTGGCACAGACCCAGTGGTAACAAATAACTGAATACCGAAGTTACTGTGAATTTATTTTCTGGTTTTTGACAACTTATGTCTCTTCAGTGCATATAAAATAAAGAAATAAGCTTTGAAAGTCTACTGTTGACATGAGGTATGGTCTTTCATAGCCTTTTCATCATTTTCTATTTATTTTCAAGTGTTCGTCGGCTAAACTAATGACGTTTTTTTTTTAATAAGAAGATAATCATAATATAGTCACTCCTGTTAAGCTGAGTTCTTGGTGAACAGTTTAGGTAAGGAGAGTTCGCGTATAATTGGTTTAGTGCGGTTGGATAATGTTTAGACCGGCTGAGAAAAATTTTAACAAATTTCTTATTTTAAGTAACATTGGATAACGTTTTGTCCCGTTTCATGATAATGTTTAGGTACGGTTTAACATTTTCCTGTACCTAAACGTTACCCAGCTTAGTAGGGGTGATAGTGTTATCATTAATTTCTATCAGTGTATTTTGTCTATCATAGTAAATACATTATTCATAGATATTTTAATAACATGCTTTTTTCAGCAATCTTTTAATATCACAATATTTCTGTAACTTCAGAATCATCTCAAATACCTTTTCATTAATTCACAGATACTTTAGACTATTTATCCTTCAAAATCAACAGTACTGGTGAACTATATATAATAAAATGTGAGATATTCGAAAACATATTGAGAACACACAAAAAAAAGTAAACAAATATAATCCATCTTACCCTTTTTCTCCCTCCATTTGACGAATTATGTTACAACATATCACTTTGATAATTGATACCGCTGACTGATCAGGTTTGGGATTAACAATCTAGTTTTAATAACAGAATTATTTTCTCTAATGTTGTAAACATTGTGAGCAGATGCCCTCTAAAACCACAAGAGATAGCTGATTAAATGTAAGTGAGTAAATTGTTGTCTTGTAAAGGTCTATATCTGCTATATTGGCGCCAAACCTTATTTTTGATGTCCGACTACAGAGTTTTGCTAATGGCTCAAATACCATTGAAGATACAAAACTAAAGGCTCTCAAGAGCCTGTATAGCTCACCTGGTCCATGACAGGCATAAACTGCAGCCCAACTTAACCCAATGTTAGAGTGTCTCATTTTCTAGAAGTTTCAAAGCAGAAAATCTTTGAACGTGTTTTTCCCATAGGGTCCAATGTTAAACAATGGTCCCCGCTGGCGGTCATCTTGGATGAGGTGCAGACTTGTCAGACATAATTTTTTAAGAAGACCATAAAAGGCCTATTGTGACCAAGTTTGATTCCAACTGACCAAGTAGTTCAGAAAAGAATGTCTTTGAATGTGTTTTTCCCATAGGGTCCAATGTTAAACTATGTTCCCCGCTGGGGGCCATCTTGGAATACATGCAGACTTACCAGACACATTCTTCGATAGGTACCGACTATTGACAGTTGTCACCAAGTATGATTCCAATTGGGCAAGTAGATTCAGCAGTTTCCACGGTAATTTAAAGCCCCACTATCCATTACAAGCCATTTCAGACCATCATTCAAAAAAAAATTGGGCAGGGGTTTCCCTTATAATTCAGATAATGCATATTGCTGAAATCAAAATATTCCAAGTCCCCCTTTCCATAAAAAAATTTTGGCAGGGGTTCCCCTTTATAATCTAGTTTAAAACATATTTCTTATATTGTGAAGAAAACTATGAAGCACAATCCGACAATCAGGCTTACATTGTAAGTTATACAGTTGAACTTCACAACGAACAATTATCAACATCAGTTTTTGAAGTCGCAACATCAATATCTATTTTGAAACCAAATTTCATTGAAATCGGACAGTGTTGAATTTTCCCGCCTTTTTTGGCGGCCATTTTAAAAATGGCATTCAACATACAATTCTTGACATCGGTTTTGAAGTTGCGACATCAATACCTATTTGGAAACGAAATTTCATTGAAATCAGACAACGTTGATTTTTCCCGCCTTTCATGGCGGCCATTTTGAAAATGGCGGTCAACAAACGATTTTCAACACTGGTTTTGAAGTCGCAACATCAATATCTATTTGGAAACCAAATTTTATTGAAATTGAACAATGTTGAATTTTCCCGCTTTTTTGGCGACCATTTTGAAAATGGCGGTCAAAGAACGATTTTTAACACCACTGTTGAAGTCAGCACTGCATGGCAAACATTTGATCAATTTACACTTAACCTTCATCTTCTATAGTTTTGGAAATAAAAGACGAAAATTATGAAAATTTTGAAAATTCTGTGAAAAATAACTCAATAACTCCTACAAGGGCTTTTGGATTTTCTCCAAAATTTCAGGGTGGGTAGATCTTGATATGCTGAACATTTTTGCAATTTAAAGTTGACCTCTATCTGCTATAGCATAACGAAATTTACTGTTTTTTATGCAACTTCGGTATTTTTTTGTTCTTTGATAAAAATTAAAATAAATTAAAAAAATTAAAATCTCTTTTAACTATTACTGACCAACAAACGTAAAAATTAAAAATATATAGAAATCAAACACTAATAGTATAGTACAAGCATATTATGCCCAACTAATATAAAAAATGTCTCCTTTCCTCACGAAGACTTTTCACAATTATACCATATAAATAAGTAATAGTATACCTGTTTTACCTTCCGTAAAGAGGAATGCTTTTTAATGACCTGTGAACGAATACGAATTCCGACGAAACGAACATTCAAGATAAACATTTATTCAGGGTCTATAAAAATCACTTTAACAGATGCAATGCCATGATTGTTTTATTACTAGTATATAGACATTATTGACTTATGATATATAACATAATACTGAATTTACTGTATATAAAGGCTGTGCATTTGATTTATCGGTTCATATTTGAGGGCATTCATATTCTTCTCAACATTCATGTGACCTTCAAAATGGTGGACAAAATCAGAGAGAAATATTTGTACGTTTGAATGATTTTTTTTATTATTAGAAATATTTCTCTCAAATAAATTATTTCAGATTTTTATTCACATTGTCAATAAAAACATTATTGCATCCCCTTTAAAGATGCAATATTTACTTAAAGTTTTATAATGCCACGCGTGCAACTGCTAACGTAACTGACCACCTAAAAACAAAATCACAATACGGAATGCTTATATTATGAAAAGAGAAGCCTATAGAGTGAATCAAAAATAAGAGTGGCTTAATCTAGACCTTCTTTGACTCCTTAATAAGCTTTAAAATAGAACTACGACGACATTCTTACTAGATAAGATCCTTGAAGAAACGTCCGTGTATAGTAAAGGGAACAACAGCTGGTAGGACCGCCTTGTTTATTTCTGTCATTGTGGTTGCATTAAGCATTAACAGATAGCTTTGTTTCTTTTGTCCGTCAAGAACAGGAGTTAGCAACACGCCATCATCTTCTCTTGTGGCGTTTGGAGCAGGTACAAACCACATTTCTAATGGAAAATGCCCTTCTCTATACCAGGACTTATCTTCGTTATTTCCACAAACATCTAACTTTCCTAATGCCGTTTTGGAAAATGATTTTCCGTCTTTTTTAAATGCAACACCATATACGTAGCAATATTTCTTATGGCGATAGTTTTCATTGATTGCTGGAATTTCAATATTATTGACGAAGAGAATATTTTCATTTTCAGTAAGTGTATGTATTTGAATGTCATTTTTGTTCGGATCTATAATGAATCGCTTAACAGTTACGAAATATTCTAAACTATCTCGTTTTGTTTCATTACGCAGTGTATCTAATTCAAAACATTTTGCAAAAAACGGATCTGGGTAAATAAATGCATCCATAAAGATTTTTCCGTCCTCCTCGTATGCATTTGCATGATGGGATGGATTCATGGTAGGCACATCTATTGATGTGACCTTTCCGGTCTTTATTTCCACAACATGAATAGTTGCATTTTCAGAAGGAAACCATTGAAGGCCACTATATGCATCTGCATATTCTAATAAGCGAGCTTCATTAACAAAATAAGGAGCTGCAAATAAAATCACATAATTCGGGGTTACAGAAAACGCGTGCATATATGGAGCTTTCTTCACTTCCCACTGTGCCACAAGTTCCCTTTTTGATGTAGATTTTATGCGCACCACCGACAGACGACTATTAACGCCTGGTAGAACACTTACACTTGTCAGGAAGGTAAAATGATGTCCTGTTTCGTGTTCCGGAAGTGGATGAGCAGACGACAATATATTAACAAAACCTTTAACACCAGGAGGAATCTCTGCTTTAACTGCTCCAATGGTATTCGTCGATATTGGGTCTATTAGATATACTTTCCAAGTGTCGCTCAATGTCATATATTCATTCTTTTTCGTGAAATCATTGAAAACACTATAAACGTTTATGTTCATATTATCCATACCTTTTAGAATAGAAATTTCTCGCTCTGCCAAGGAAAAAGGAGGATTAACAGGCTCAAAGGTAAAAAAGTTAGCAATATTATTTATTGCCATGGATTGATTGAATGTTCTGGATTGCAAAAAATGCATTGAAAACGAGGAACTTCCATTTCCATAAAATTTCCAGTTATAGATTTTTGAAAATCCATCGAATGCATGTAAAAATTTTCTTTTACCATTACCAAATATTGCTGGGCCTGTGCGAATCTGTGGAAAGAATTTCAAGTTAATAATAACAAATCATAAAATATTTTTAAAAAATGGAAAATTATTAAAAACTTTTAAAAGAAATTGTTTAAATAAACCGCAATATCTGGCAGTGTGGAAGCTAGACAGCAAACATTTTTTTTTATTTTCTAAAAGATACTGTCACTTTAAAAAATGTCAATATTTCGGGTCTGTAAGTTTGTGAAACTTCTGTGGTCATTTGGTTTTAGGACTGTCAAAAAATCTTTGGCTTAATACAAAGTATGTAGACTTTCAGTGGTTTGAAATTCAATAGAACACAATGGATGCTTTGAACTCTTCTTGCGGTCTCATTATTGAAGTTAAAACAGAGTTTTACCTCAATATCTCGAACACCCCGTAACCTGTTGTTCAAAGCGTTTTCATCAGCCCTAGGCTGTTGCAGCCATCGAAATTCTACTGTTTGCAAAAACTTAATGGAAATCTCTGTCGCATATTTCATAACAAGATGGCAAACATGTCGAATCATTTACGGTGTCAGAAATAGTCAGATGCTCTTTTTTCGGTCAAGCTTGACAACAGGCCTAACACACATAAGGTTAAATGAGCTTTGATTATCAAAAACTTCAACATATAGTTGTTGGGTACTGTTTTGTTGTTTTCTTTTTCAAAAAAGCTGCCTTGTGTGTTTTGATATCAAAATCATCTTCCTAATTACCTTTTTCGTAATGTTTTTTTTTTTGTGTGTTATTTTTTTTCTTTTTTATTTATTTGTTTGTTTGTTATTATCATNACAAAAAGAGAACATTCAAAATTATATAATATTTCGAGGACAAAAACTTACCAAAGACCCTCGCAGCCAATTTGGTAATGGTTTTTCAAAAGGTAGTGGTTTCTCTGAAAATACATCCCTGTTATGTTGGTTTTTTTTGTTTGTTTTTTGTTGCTATTTTTGTTTGTTTGTTTTTGTTCTTGTTTGTTTGTTTTTTTAAACGCTATAAAAATCTTATTAAATTACACTTTCCTCTCGGTCCCATTTATTTTTGTTTTGTAACTATAACTGATACTTCTCATGTATTCGCATAATTTGCGTCCGATTCATATGTACTTGAAAGGAACTCAAATGTATACAATACTACTTATGTGATAAATGTTAGTTAAAAGAAACAAAAAGAGAACATTCAAAATTATATAATATTTCGAGGACAAAAACTTACCAAAGACCCTCGCAGCCAATTTGGTAATGGTTTTTCAAAAGGTAGTGGTTTCTCTGAAAATACATCCCTGTTATCTTTAAATAAAAGACTGAAACCATCATCCGCAAATGAAAATGCTACAGAACAAATGAAAACGATAATAGTGTCTAAAACATTCATTTTTGGTCCACTTTCGGTACAATGAAGCACTATTGTTCCATATGAGTTGATAGTATATAACTTTTAATATCTATATAGAAATATGTGGTCACGCTGTCATCTCACAGATAACAATGAACTACATTATCACCACCAGAGTTCATTATTTATTATGTCGAATATTGCTGTTCGATTTTTCTTTATTTTTTAAGCTCCATTTACATGCACAGTTTTACACACCTGTGTACTCTTAAAAAGCTATGCAAATTTTCATGTGCAAACACTGCAAGCTAATGCAATTGCATTTGTATGCAATTTAACAAAGAGTGTAAATTTGCACGAGGGCAAGGGCAAGTGTAAATGTATATTTGAATATATGTATAATTTCATGGTATGCTTTTTGAGCACGTGAATACAAACTAAAATTGAATACTGTGTAAATTACTGTTTCTGTTCATGAAAAGGAAGAAAATGGTCTTGTAGTTTGATAAAGTGAATTAATTGTTCTCCATATAAAATGCATTCTACACTAATGGTTTTGTTAGCTTTTGCCTTTTTCTTTTGCCTAGTATAAGCAGAAGTTGGACATTGATTGAAAAAATAAAACCAGATATTATGCAACATTTCATTCTATCCATCATCCTAAAAATTTCCAAGATCCAATGAAAACTTTTTATTTTTTACATGTTTTCGACCTTTTGTACTTTGTACTTTTTGTACATAGCTTTTTGAATTGAATAAACATCTCGGATTAAAATTCAAATACTTTTACATAAAAATGTGTATTTCAACTCACATGTAAATTTACATACTGGTGTAAACCTTGTGCGTGTACATGGGGCTAGTCTTTAACATTGCTTGCTTCCCGTTTAGTACGAATATTTCTCAAACCGAGATAGTTAAATTTTCATATTTTAAATTCAATTGTTACCGTAAACTTTAAAATATGAAGATTTTGTAATCCTGACGTTACCGTTATAATTCCATACCGTTATAATTCCATCAAGACCCGGTCGCACTACTTCATAAAATTGATAACTACATTGCCCAATCGGCAACTGAGAACAAATGTAGTTAAATGTTATCTCTCATTTTTTTTTCTGACGAATTTGTAAGGAGATGTTTAATTACCGAACGTTTTTAGATATATATAATTCAAATAGAAAAGGGACTATAGACGTACGTGCTAAATCATGATTGAACGCTAAATAAAATTGAAGACAAGGACCTGAATGAGAAAGGCAAGAGCTACTTAATAAGTGCAAAATCAATAAGGACAAGAGGGCAGACTCGAGAAGAGCAAAGAGATTAACCATGAAAATGACAAATTAGTCAACAAGATAAAGACGCTAAATTACGTAGGGCAAAATGACTTAATCAGGAAGTGCGTATTGACTAATTCAAATATTTTCGAATACAACTATTGAAAAACCTGCAATTTTTTTTATTATTTATTCTATTAAAATAAAGTTTATCATATAATTCAAAGTGGAGATGTCCAAAGACAAAATTAGACATTAATCACGACAATGCCTTAATCAGGCAAAGTGCTAAAAAGGGTAGGAAAATTGGAAAAGGAATCAAAAAGCCAACAGTGGTAATTAAAAAAGGATAAAGAGCTTCAGAGAGGAAGTACAAGAGAATTATAACAAGAAGAGCTGAGAACTTAAAGACAAAGGATTAAAACGTCTTCATCAAATAAACAAAAATGTTACATATCTTTAAGGGTGAAATGACGCAGTCACGGAAGCGAAAACAGCGTATTCAGGCAACAACAGAAAGAGCTAACCAACAAAGGACAAATTGGTTGATTCGAAAGAACAAAAGGATTATACATGTATCTAAAAGGACACATGGGGTTAATCTGGAAAAATGCAGGGCCAAATGGGCTAAATCATAATGATAGAAAGTGCTCAGATAGAAAGGATAAAACAACACAATCAGATAGACATATGCTTAATAAGAAAAGACAGTCTAAACATAGCAATCAAACGCAAAAAAACTAAATCATCAAGAACAAAAAGTGTAACCAGACAAAAGAGCTAAATGGTTCAGTCAGAAGAATAAAAGGCATAAACATTATGAACAAAATCATTCTGGATGAATAGCTATATTAAAAAGGACCAATTGACGAAATCAGATAGGAGAAATGGGATTAGGAGGGACAAAATTGAGTCTGAAAAACACAAAAGAGATGAATCAGTGAAAACAAAGGGCTAAATCTGGTAGGAAATGACAAGATACCGAAGTTACCGAAGTTACTGTTAGTTTTGCATAAATTTTTGTAAAATTTACATATTGCAAATTCCAATAAAATCGGTTTTCGGGACTACTGGTTTGGTGAATACCCTCGGGGACTAACATTCCACCAGCAGAGGCATCGGCCCAGTGGTAATAAATGACAAGATACCGAAGTTACTATTTGATTATTCTCTGCATATGCGCATTCCGAAAACTTATGTCTCATCAGTGCAGATCGAACCGAAACATTTGGAAATAAATTAACCAAAAAAACGTGTAAAAGCTGATGGAGAGAACAAATAACCAAAAAGGATCTTAATAGAATAGCAAAAAATCAGCTAAGGACAGAGCTATGCATAAGGGAGATACTCCTTAGTTATATAAATGTTGTAAAATTTAGATATTGCAAATTTCAATAAAATCGGTTTTCGGGTAAGCACCGAAGTACTGACTACAGGGATGGTGAATACCCTCGGGGACTTAGAGTCAACCAGCAGAGGCATCGGCCAAGTGGTAATAAATGACAAGATATCGAAGTTACTATTAATTATTTTCTGCATATGCGCATTTCGACAACTTATGTCTCATCAGTGCAGATCAAACCGAAACATTTTGAAGTCAATTAACCGAAAAAGCGTGTAAAAGCTGATAGAGAACAAATAACCAAAAAGGATCTGAATAGAATAGCCAAAATTCAGCTTAGTTTTACATAAATTTTGTAAAATTTAGATATTGCAAATTTCAATAAAATCGGTTTTCGGGTCAGCACCGAAGTACTGACTACTGGGTTGGTGAATACTAACAGTACACCAGCAGAGGCATCGGCCCGGTGGTAATAAATGACAAGATAAATGACAAACGGACTGAAGGAGGGCAAAATTTTAAAATCTGAAACATAAAAGGGATGTTTAAGTAATAAACAAGTTCTTAATCAGTAATGATAAATAGACTTGTGAAGGACAAAAAGGGGAAATCCGAAAACATAAAAGGGCAAATCAGTAAAGACAAAGGGCTAAATCAAGTACGACAAACTGGCTTCGCATTGAATGACAATGTCTTAATCTGCATGAAAAAACTAAAGGGATGAATATGAAAACACAAAAGTTTTGAATCTGTAAAGACATTGAAGGGACTAAATCAGGAACGACAAATGGACTTAAAAAGGATAAAATGGCTAAATCTGAAAACACAAAAGGGATGAACGAGTAAAGATAAAGGGCTAAATCGGAAAGCTGGCTTCCATCACAAGGACAAAATGTTTTCATCTATAAACAAAAAAGAATAAATTTGTAAAGGCAGAGAATTTAATCATAAGGTAAATAATAAGGGCTAAATCTAATGGAAATAAATACTTCATTTTGAAGAACCAAATGGCTATATCGGGAAAGTCAAAGGGTTCAGATTGGACAAAGTGGCTTAATCATTAAAACATTATAGTTAACTGGACAAAAGGCTAAATCAAGATGAATCATAGATCAACAAAAATGATCAATTATACAAAGTTGCCAGAATATTGAATGAAACGTAATAAATATAGGAATTTTAATTTTTAATTTACTTTTAAAATTTTAATTTCAAATTGCTCAACATTACTTTTATCTTTTCAAAATACATAACTTCCAATGTCAAATGTGTGAAATGTATTCTGATGTTTACATTTACCTTCTTACAACATCGACATACAATGATATAATCATTTTAATCCAAGTATTCAAATGTTCCAATACCCTTTTTGTCATTGTCTTCTGAATATTTTGTACCAAATAACAAAATACCGAAGTAACTGTTAATTTAATTTCTGCATATGCGCATTTCGACAACGTCTGTCTCATCAGTGCAGATTAAATCATAACATTTGGAAGTCCAAATAGGTTAAATAGAGAAAGGGGAATGTTTTTCTCTGGAGGCAGAAGAATATAAAAAAATTGAATGCAATATTAAACGATTAATCTTTCCCAAAACCAGTTGACGTGTTTTTGAATATTCTATTAAATTCTCGGCATAATTGTGAATTCCCTTTCTTGACGAGCAGGCGAATGAGTTTCAAAGATCTGTAATTATGTTATTAGCTATACACGAAAAAGCTGTCCTTGTATTCATTTATTTATATTGATTTATCTATTTTATTTCTTATTTAGGTCACCTGCCTATGCCAGGTTGAGCTTTTGTCATCACTTGGCGTTTGTCGTCCGTATGTAAATTTTTTTAAATAGTCTTCTCCTATGAAACAACTGGGCCAATTTAAACCAAACTTGGCCTGGGTCATCACCGGGGTGTGTAGTTTAAAAATGTGTTCGGTTAGTCCGAGGACTAAACAAAATGGCCGCTTTTACTTATCATAGAACATATGGATATTTTTTTTTGGGGGGGGGACAAATAACTCAAAAACTGTTGAAGATATAAAAATATTAGACGGAGTAAAAATTATCAGCATGACAAGATCCATCCACCTCCCAATTTTGAAGAATTTGGAGTTATTGCCATTTTTGCATATAATTCTCGAAATTTCGATGTTTTTTTTTATTTTTATCAAACAAATATATAACAGATAGAGATTAATTTTTTTGCAAAAATGTTCAGCATATCAAGAAATACCCGCTTCGCAATTTTTAAGACAATCTGAATACTTATATTGGAGTTATCGACTTTCATTGCTAAAATTTTTCTTGATTTTATATATTTTGTCTTATATTTCAAAAAAGTATGAGATAGACGTTAAGTGTTAATGTAAAAGAGTTCAGCATATCAAGATCTACTGACATGGACATTTTGAAGAAAATCTAAATACCCATATAGGAGTTATTTTCCCTTATTGGTCAAATTTTTAGTGATTTTATATATTTTGTCTCGTTTTTCAAAAACTATTCGAGATAGAGTTTAAGTTTTTATTGCAAAAATGTTCAGCATTTTAAATTCTACCTGCATGGCAATTTTGAGGTAAATCTAGGTATCCATATAGGAGTTATTGTCCTTTATTTTTCAAATATTTCGTGATTTTATATATTTTTTCTTATATTTAAAAAGAAAAGTTTGAGATAAAGGTTAAGCATAAAACGCAAAAATGTTCAGCATATCAAGATCTACTCACATGGAAATTTTAAAGAAAATCTAGGTATCCATAGAGAAGTAATTGCCCTTTATTGGCCAAATTTTTAGTGATTTTATATGTGTTGTCTTATATTTCAAAAGCAATTTGAGAAAAAGATTAAGTTTAAATAGGAAAAATGCTGAGCATATAAAGATCTACTAATCTGGCAATTTGAAGTAAATTCTGAGTACCGATACATATGGCACGCGAATGTGAGCATAACTGAGGAAAACCCAGTTTTCGCTTCTGTAAACAGGGGTGACCAGAGCTAAACCCGAGTTTCCATGTGAAAACCTAAGTTTCGATAGCAAAAAATAGGTTTTTCAGAGGGAAACCTAGGTTTCGGTGGAGAAAACTAGGTTTTCCAGAGCTAAACTCAAGTTTCCGTACCTAAGTATAGGTTTCCCTCCAATAAACATGCAAAGCTCAGCTTTCTATGAGTTTCCAAAGCTAAACCAGAATTTCCGTAGGGAAACCTAGGTTTCGGTAACGAAAACTAAGTTTCTCTGAGGGAAACTTAGGTTTCGGAGGCGAAGTCTAGGTTTTCCAGAGCTAAACTCGAGTTTCCCTATCTAAATGTAGGTTTTCCTTCAAAAATACATTCAAAACCCCGCTTTGTGTGGATTTCCAAAGCTAAACCCGAGTTTCTGAAGGGAAACCTAGGTTTTGGTAGGGAAACTCGAGTTTCCCTACCCGAAACCTAGGTTTAGCTTTTGTCCACAGGAAATACATATTAAGCCGATAGCCGATTAAAAAAGGTTTAGCCAATCAAAATATGTTTTCACGGAATACGAATTCGAGTGATTTAAATGTGATGGTCTCTTCATATATTATGATTTCTTTTAAAATTGAAAGATGAATAAAAATTATATAAATATATAGGCAAAAAAATACACTCAAACTTACTCTGGATCTCCTTGACTTATATCAAAAAAGAATCCGCATGAATTTCAGTTAAAACTTTTATTATTATTTTTTTTCTGTTATAATTTTGCAATCTTTTCAAAACAAATTATCGGTGCAGTTTTAATAATCCGATGACAATTAGCAAGTCAAAACTTCTTATAAAATTTATTAATGTATATTTGTCATAATATTAATAGTTAATTGATGTATTACCCGTTCGTCTGACTAAATAGGTAACTATTTACGTAATGTCCGTGCCTGTTGTGTCACCTGATATGCGTTTAGGGGGAACGTTATTAGCGTGCAGTCAACACTTATAAGTTGTGTTGGGAAATTGTTTACTTTTATTTTAAATTCGAGACTTATCTTTTTTGCAAATGAACTGGACTTAATTTCAGAAAATCAAGCTGGGTTCAGAAAGGGATATTCAACTGTGGATAATATTTTTAATTTACATGCTCTTATTGACTTGTATTTTTCTTTTGGGAAAAAGTTGAATTGCACTTTCGTGTATTTTAAAAAAAGCTTTTGACACTGTTTGGCGAGTAGGGCTGTGGGAGAAATTGAAAAAAAGTGAAATAACAGGGAAGTGTTTTAAAGTAATTCATAATATGTATACTGATATCAAATCTTGTGTACAGTATAATGGTTTGCAACCTGATTTTTTCCCGTGTCTTATAGGTGTAAAGACAGGGAGAAAATCTATCCCCTTTTCTTTTTTCAATATTTTTGAATGACTTAGAAGATTTTTTCAGACAGTTAGATGGAGATTCACGTAATACTATAGATTAGAAAAAGCTATACCTACATGTAGTTTTCGGGTAGGGAAACTCAAGTTTCCCTACCGGTAATTAGGTTTCCCTTTGGAAACTCGGGTTAAGCTTTAGAAATCCATAGAAAGCTGTGCTTTGCACATTTTTTTTACGAAAGGAAATGGAGTAAATGAACATGAGACCATAAAACATCTGTTAACTCAAACTGCAATTATTTTAATGAGCTGTATGGCCATTTCGGAAATTAATTCCTCATCAGCAGCACTAGAACCCAAACAATGGAAATCCATAATTTCAAAAATGCTTAAAATGCATAAAACCAAACGCAATCCGAATAATCAGTAATATCAAATATATCTAAGGACAAAACTACGATGGAGGGAGTAAATCCTTTGGTTTTTGAATTTACATAAATTTAGATTATAGTAATTGATCAAAGTGTACACATGAGATATTATCTCATGTACAAGTACACCATATCTAAGAAAAATAAAGAGCATACATCTCTACCACGTATTTTTGAAGGGAAACCTAGATTTAGGTACGGAAACTCGAGTTTAGCTCTGAAAAACCTAGTTTTCGCCTCCGAAACATAAGTTTCCCTCAGAGAAACTTAATTTTCGATACCGAAACCCAGCTTTCCCTAAGGATACTCGGGTTAAGCTTTGGAGACTCATAGAGAGCTGCGCTTTTTTTGAAGGGAAACCTACATTTAGGTAGGGAAACGCGAGTTTAGCTCTGGAAAATCTAAGTTTCGCCTCCGAAACCTAAGTTTCCCTAAGAGAAACTTAGTTTTCGTTACTGAAACCTAGGTTTCCCTAAGGATACTCGGGTTTAGCTTTGGAGACTCAAAAAAAGCTGCGCTTTGCATGCTTTTTTGGAGGGAAACCTGCATTTAGGTACGAAAACTCGAGTTGAAGTAGCCTATTTGTGAGCAACCGGGCTCTATCAAGGAAGTCACTGTATCGAACACAGGCTCTTGAATAGCGAATGAGCTGGGAGATTGATTTAAACTCCATATACCGGCGCTGCTGGGATGTTGCTACAAAGAAAAGGGAAGGTTACTATTGGAAAGGTGAAGTCATCGCGTTTGTCGTACAGCTTAGTTTGAAGCCTCCCTCTGTTGTCAATGTCAAGGTGAAGGTCAAGGAACGAGACTGATGTAGAAGTGTCTGTGGTATCCTTAATTTCGAGCTCTTTTGGATAGATCAAATGAAGAAAATCAGCAAAGCGAGGGTTGTTTAGAGACAAAATATCATCTATATAACGGAAGCTAAAATTGAAGGATATGGCCAGTTTTTTATCTTTATTTTGAAGAAGCCCTTCGATGAATTAAGCTTCATAAGAGTGAAGAAACAGATCGGCTAGGAGAGGCGCACAGTTTGTGCCCATAGGAATTCCGATAGTCTGTTGAAAAATAAGTCCTCCATACTGGATAAATATATTGTCGATCAGAAACTCTAACATTTTAATCACTTCTTCCTCTGTATATTTTTTCTAGGTCACAGAAGCGAAAACCAGGTTCACCCTAGAAAAACTAGGTTTTCCTTAGTTATTCTTACCTTCGCGTGCCATACAAACAAGAGTTATTGCCCTGTGTTGGTCAAGTTTATCATGATTTTATACATTTTGTCTTATATTTCAAAAACGCTTTAAATTGCATAAATGGTAAGTACGTCAAGGACTAATTTGATTGAACATTGTTAAGTTGTACGACCTTATCCGAGATGACCGCCAGTGGGAGCTTAGTTTAACATTGGGCCTATGAATAAACATATTACGTCTTCTTTCTTAAACTACTAGGACAATTGGAACCAAACTTGATTGCATTAATCCATAGTTGGCCCCCTGTGAGAAATGTATGTGGCAAGTTAGCCTTACAACCAAGATGGCTGTTAGATGGGAACATAGTTTAACATTGTGTACTATAGGAAAACACATTCAAAGATCTCATCTGAAACTATCACGCCAACTGGAACTAACATTGGTGACAAAAGTCCTTACTTATCCCCTTTTGAAAAATGTCTCCGGCAAGTCAGCATTACATCCAAGATGGCTGTCAGTGAGGAACACAGTTTAACACATATTTTCCTATCTGAAACAACAAAGCCGATTGGATCCAAACTTATTTACAATAGTCTTTGGGTGGTCCCTTTTATAAAATCTGTCCCTCAAGACTGCACCTCATCCAAATTGGACGCCATCGGGGAACTTAGTTTAGCATTGGACCCTGTGGGAAACACATTCAAAGATATTCTTTGAAACAACTGGGTCAGTTGGAACCAATCTCAGTCATAATAGTCCTTGGTTAGCCCCTTTTGAAAAATATGTACGGTATGTGATCATTACATCCAAGATGGCTGCCAGTGAGTAATATAGTTTAACATGGGACCTTATGGGAAAGCATTTAAATAATTTCCTATCCGGAACAACAAAGCCAATTTGATCCAAACTTAGTCACAATAGTCTGTTGGCGGTCAACTTTTTAAAACCTGTCCCCAAAGTCTGCACCTCATCTAAGATTGTCCCAATCGGGGAACTTAACCCCATCTAAGATTGCCACCATCGGGGAACTTAGTTAAGCATTGGGCCCTGTGGGAAAACACAACGATATTCTTGAAACGACTTGCCAATTGGAACAAAAATTAATCATAATAGTCCTGAGTTGTTCCCCTCCAGAAAGTGACCAGTAAGTCTTCATCCCATCCAAAATGGTTACCATCAGGAAATATAGTTCAAATTTGAAGCAATTAACATCAAGGTCTATTAACATACTTGAATTTGGACTGTCCATGTCAGCGATACAGACTCTTGAGAGCCTAATATTTAATTTCTTTTTTATCAGTTAATACATTTATTCATTATTTATCAGCTTGGTTGAATTCAAATCAAAGCAAATTAATTGATAACAACGGCAGTAGAATACCGAAGGAACAAGGGAAGCGATGACCACAAAAATCGAAGTCCAAAGGAATGGCAAAAACGGCAACACAGAAAAACAAAGACAAAACAAGGACGTTAAACAGCTATAATGCAAACAATAAAAACATGACATTAAGACCTAAGGCACTAAAACCGGGAGTGACATCAGGTGCTTCGGAAGGGGGTAAGCATGTCTTGCTCCGCTAGCTATCAAATTGATATGTTGCAATTGGAATCATGATTTCAAATATTTTGAGCTTGAATAAATAGTTTAATATTTAAATTTTAATCATGTTGTCTGATAGATTTGATTCGTTAAAACTCATACTGTGTTTTCGTTTGAAAACGGACATCTTATATACATTTTATTTGATGATTACTCTTAATCTAATGTCTGTACTGTTTTCACGTTTTCTGAACGGTTGTAGAGATATGATTCTCCTCCCTAGAGGGAATGATGTTCTCGACAAGTGATTTGATGAAATTCAATTATGACGTACACATGTTTGCCATTTTCCGTTTTTACCATTGTGACGTCATGAAAAAAGGCGACCATGCCTGATGACGTCACGCCCAATGCCGATCATAAGAAAAGGGGTCATGTTTTTGTCAAAAATCTCCTTTAAAACATTAGAGAAATAAAATCCACAACCGTTTCTCGTGAGAAACGTCATTTCTACACTCTCGATAGTTAAATTTTCAAATATTTTAAACGCTCGGCAATCCTCGCGTCAAAAATATTTGAAAATTTAACTATCTCTAGTGTGGAAATGTGGTTTCTCACTCAGTGCAATTGTGGATTCTTATGTAACGGTTGACACTTAATCCATGATTTTTGGAACATATGTACATTTTCTATTTGTTTTTCCGTTTAAATTGAAATGTTTAGGAAATAAAGCATAGCTATTTCAATAAAAATTGTCGTTAATTTAGACTCAAAATTAGACCCAAATTTACCTCGACTAAAAAGAATAGTGAAAAAGGCTTCTATTCATTGGTTTGAATGAATTTTTCAGGTCTGGACTTTCACATAAACAGTTTCTTATTGGTATATTAGAGCATGCTACTATGTTCCTAACATTAAAGATACCACGTCCTAAGTTCTGCTATTGGGTATCCTTAAAAAATGAGAAATCAAGAAAATCGTGACCATAGGAAATCTCTATGAGAGCTAAAAATATATAATTTAATAGTTTTCCTATCATTTAACCCAAGCTGGAACATTAAGCATCGTTTTGGACCATGGTCACCCTACTAATTATGACGTTAACTTAAAGATGATTATAATGTATCTCGTCCAAATTCATCAAAAACATATTCATTAAGTTTATTTGTACATTCAAAAAAGTAGATGATACCTCAGTTTTTGTAGGTTCACACTGTGCTTTAGTTTTGTGGCGTTCTTCTTCATTTTTGTTTATTGTTTTGTCTTTGTCATTCTGTCTCAATCCTTGTTTGATGTGAATTGTCGTGATTTTGGATTAATGATTTTAGAATTCCTCTCTTCCTCGTTCTTGCTTCGGTATTTGTTTGCCGATGTATATCAAAAAGAATTAGCAGATAATTGGCAAAATGCAATCGGGAAATCGAACGTTTGACGGGAGAAAGCTTAAATACACAGATAAAGTACAAAACTGAATCTAAGACGAAAAGTAGTACAGCATAGAAACAACCCGAAAACGTAGAACAAAATAGTAAAACCTCACAGGAACAGGAAGAAACTCTAGAACAAAATGGTGAATCGACCCAACAGAAAAAACTTAAAAACTTTGAGCAAAAAGAGGATTCAACACAGCAATAATTGACAGGACGTTTTGAACAAAGCATACATTTAAGATAAGAAGAATTTCAACAGAACTTAGAACAATACGAAGATTCAACTGAACAGGAGGCAAACTTAAAATGAAAAAGCAGCACCAGAGAATCAACAAGAAAACGTACAGCAAATCGTAGAAATTACGTCAGATGAACCGCAAGAGAAAAAAGTTTATAACAAAGCAAAGAATTGCTGGAAGGCATTAACAAAATGAATGGTAAGATATCGACAGAAATTGAAAAAGAAAAGTTGCATCCACGAAAAAAAATGTGTAACAAATTAAGAGATGAAGGTGCTTCACCGCGCAAAATTCCGAACACTGTAAAAAGAACAAGCTTGTTTAAGCAAATATTTTGACAGACGAGATACAAGATATGTATCAGAAAAGTGACCAGCGGGGTAAAACCACCACTTTAAGTATGCCTCAAATAATCGCTAAGTAAAAGTACAGGAATAATCAGAAAAAGTCTTACGAAAACACAAAATGATTTGACTAAAATAGAAAAGAGAAAGAGAAACCCTATCCAACGTGAAAACCGTCAAAAGATATTGAAAACTTTTTATGCCAAGTAAAAATAACAAAAAAAAAACCTAAAAGGAAGATGTTCAGAAAAAGAACTCTAAATTACATGGCATTCTTACACCTTATATACAAAGCTAAAACCGCATCCTTTTCTCGCCTTTGTGTCATGAGACAAAATAACATATGACTGACGAAGTACTTAGGTAGAAATAAACCAAAATATGGCTCTAGAATTAAAATCAATGAAAAAAGTTAGCGCATCCGTTTGACTAAATCCAGACGAATTTATTAGAAACTTGATGATTCAGTAAATATGGCGTTACTCGCAAACAGCTTATTACTAAGGACACTTCTAATTCTCGTCTTTACGGTAATGTTGTTAAAAAATGCCAGAAACTGATTAAAAATCCAGAAAAGCTGGGACGTAACTCACATTCTTTACGTAATAGGGTATAGTGACAAGATACTCTGCTTTCATCCCTTAAATAGCTTTGAGATCTATTGACCTGAAATACAAACTAGCCTCTCACTGATACTGACGATGTCTACTGAAATATATGATGATTCTTGACCAAATCTAGCTTGCTTGAAGTTTTTACTCTGATTTTTCTTCCGTAGTGCGACCGTGTTTTACCAGTAGACTTGGCTCCTTTAGCTAGCCGGCAGATTAGCGGCGAGCACCCCTTGACCCATCTTTCAAAATTACGTATTTTCATATTCTCTCCATTCAAGATTGTGGTCATGGAATTAGTAGTCTACCTGTTTTAGGTTTTATTCGTATGTTTACTAAACTATAGGCAAACGGGACAGATAAAGGGAAGGTTTGGGTACCCCAAAACCGATTAATCTACCGCTGACTTTTGCTAGTGCCGGTACCAAGTCCGGCTGTCCCGAATTTATATCGTTGTTTAAGTTTGTCTTTTGTCTTATTTGTGTTTTTCCTGTGTAGTTCCCTAGCAGATTGTGGCATGTAATTATAATTTTCAGCAATTGTTGTTTTTTCCTGTTGTCCCTCTTATTTCACGTACCTCAACTCAATAGCAGATGAAGAAGTACTTTATAGTCAATGGGCGAAAGTTGAAATGCAAGAAGGCAAAAACAAAACAGTCTAAGCTGATAAAACTTCAAACCTGTTCAAATCCCAATATTCTGCAATTGGTACACTAAAAGAAAACCTACCACAATGTCATTTGAGAATTCAAATGGACTTTGCAGAAAATTCTGTCTGTAATTCTGTGGATGAAGTACAAAGTGCCTACTGGAAAGGAACGGCTGTGTCATTACATCCAGATGAGACAAAGAGAAAAAAAAACGCAACACAAAAACATTGTATATGTTTCCGACGATCTAGAGCATACTTTTGGAGCCGTTTATTCGTTCAAAAAAGACTTTATAAATGGAATGAAAGAAACAATTAGCGACCTTCAAATGGTACATTACTGGACGGATTCAACTAGTTCCCATTTACCAGTAAAGAAACAAATCAGAATTTCTCTTGGGGTCTTAACTATCTAGAATTATTTTGAAACGGGACATGGGAAATGCTAGGGCAAGATCACAAAGTTACGTCTCTTTGTAAAGGAAAAGTTAAAACTTTTTATTACTTTGAGGAACTATTTTGAAACAACGCCGGGATATGCAACAAAACAAAGAAAACAGTCAACATGTACAGGCGCTCAGGAGGAACTGACAGTTGAGGAAATCGTTGGAAGTGGTGAACCGGACCGGATACGACTCTCCTGGAAAATATACATGACCAGAATGATTAAGAAGATTCTGAATAAGTTACGGATGAAGCTCATAATGATATCGATAAAGGAGATTAGCTGGCAGTTACGTACAAAAACGAATGGCATATTGGCAAAGTAGAAATAACAAAATACCGAAGTTGCGGTAAATTTAGTTTCTGCATATGGCCATTTCGACAGCTTTTGTCTCTTCAGTGCAGATAAAATCTAAACATTTGGAAGACCATAAATTCAAAGATGCGGAGCGCATGAGTGAATTACGGCGTTTTTCGATCATGAGTTGAATATTTTCGATAATCAGAATCAAGGATTAGTACAGCGATGGAAACGTTCAACATTCCCTACCACACGCACACGATTCACACGATGAACGCACACGGTTCACACGTTGAGCGCACACGATTCGCACGATGAATGATACAGAAAGTTCTCAATCGTGTATCGTGTACCGTGTATCGTGTACCGTGTAACGTGCACCGTGTCGGTTAAAAAATCTGATATATTTTCATGAAACGAACTCGAAATGAAAAATATCAGCGTGCAATAAAAGTAGAGATATTCTTAATTTCACAGCATAAATAAAATGGTAATTTAGAAAGAAAAAAACCAATGTTCTTTTTGACAAAAGAAAATACCAGTAGTCGGTTATAGCGTGTTACAAACTTTCTCCCGGGAACTGTCTCCACTTTTGCCGTAACAATATCAGTAGAGAGTAGGATCGACAAAAGCTTAAAATGTTGTAATTTTGTCAGAAAAAGAAATAAATTAAATCAACAATGTTTAATCAAAAAAAAATTTACGTCAAATAAAAAAGTCACCGTAGTAATGAACCTAAGAAAAGATACATTACTTTTAAATTAGATTTACACATACTAAAATTTTCTTATTATTTCAACATAAATATATCAGAAAGGGCACATTTTCTCTATTTTATTATATACCAGTGTCCACAATACTAAAACTTGCTCTAATTTAACCATAAATATAAAAGATAGGGCACTTTTTCTCTATTTTATATTATACCGGTGTCCGCAATACTATAACTTGATAGAATTTAATCATAAATATAAAAGATAGGGCACTTTTTTTTCTATTTTATATTATACCGGTGTCCGCAATACTATAACTTGATAAAATTTAACCATAAATATTAAAGCTAGGGCACTTTTTCTCTATTTTATATTATACCAATGTCCACAATACTATAATTTGATAGAATTTAACCATAAATATAAAAGGTAGGGCACCATTTCTCAATTTTATATTATACCTGTGTCCGCAATACTAAAACTTGAAAGAATTTAACCAGAAATATAAAAGATAGGGCACTTTTTCTCTATTTCATATCGGACCGGTCTCCGCAATACTATAACTTGACAGAAGTTAACCATAAATATAAAAGATAGGGCATGTTTTCTCTATTTTATATTATACCCGTGTCAGCAATACTATAACTTGATAGAATTTAACCATAGATATAAAAGATAGGGCATGTTTTCTCTATTTTATATTATACCCGTGTCAGCAATACTATAACTTGATAGAATTTAACCATAAAAATAAAAGATCGGGCACCTTTTCTCAATTTTTTATTATACCAGTGTCCGCAATATTAAAACTTGATAGAATTTAACCATAAATATAAAAGATAAAGCATCTTTTCTCTGTTTTATATTATACTGTTTTCCGCAATACTATAACTTGATAGAATTTAATCATAAATATAAAAGATAGGGCACTTTTTCTCTATTTAATATTATATCAGTGTCCGCAATACTATAACTTGATAGAATTTAACCATAAATATAAAAGATAGGGCACTTTTTCTCAATTTTATATTATACCGGTGTCCGCAATATTAAAACTTGATAGAATTTAACCATAAATATAAAAGATAGGGCACTTTTTCTCAATTTTCTATTATACCGGTGTCCGCAATATTAAAATTTGATAGAATTTAACCATTAGATAGGGCACCTTTTCTTTATTTTATATTATACCGGTGTCCGCAATACTATAACTTGATAGAATTTAATCATAAATATGAAAGATAGGGCACTTTTTTTCTATTTTATATTATACCGATGTCCGCAATACTAGATCTTGATAGAATTTAATCATAAATATAAGAGATAGGGCACTTTTTTTTCTATTTTATATTATACCGGTGTCCGCAATACTATAACTTGATAGAATTTAACCATAAATATAAAAGATAGGGCACCTTTTCTCTATATTATATTATACTGTTGTCCGCAATACTATAACTTGATAGAAATTAATCATAAATATAAAAGATAGGGCACTTTTTCTCTATTTTATATTATACAAGTGTCCGCAATACTATAACTTGAAAGAATTTAACCATAAATATAAAAGATAGGGCACCTTTCCTCACATTTATATTATACCAGTGTCCGCAATATTAAAACTTGATAGAATTTAACCATAAATATAAAA
>MJUU01074063.1:0-13090 GCA_002080025.1 Modiolus philippinarum
TATTAAAAATGGTATTGTAATTATATTAAGTATGTTCAGTCTTGAGAAATTATAGAGCAATATTAATTTTGTTTCTCGACTTGTGTAGTGTTTTTCATGCTTTTGGAAAATCTCCGTACGTTTGCATCTTTTACCCTTCTGCCAAGGTCAAATGCTTTCAACATTTTATTTCGGTGTAATCGGAGTGTTTTTTATTAAACTGGCAAAGAGCACTTTGCCAGTTTAATTGATGTTTGTTGACAAATACATGGTAAAAAACAAGCAAAGGAACAACGCTTTTATTGTTGTTCTTCATCTTGAAGTCACCATGAGGCCTTCAACAATGAGCTTTGCTCATACCTCATAGTAAGTTCAAGACGGCCCCTAGCACCGGTTTAAGCGGAATTCTTTGCTAATTGTGGAGCAACGCTACATCCATGTCTTCATTGGTCATGGGTGCGGGATTGTCAACAAACATCAATTAAACTGGCAAAGTGCTCTTACAATCACTGTCTTCCTTTGCCCGACAAAAGCACTAGTGTCTTAAGCTAGTGGACGATTACAACATATAGACAAACACAGGGTACTCATCAAGTCGAATGTAAGAAAACTTTGCTTTATAAAATAGTGAGATGTGGACACTTAAAACATGGAAAATAGTAAGATAAATTATATTCTGCACACTTATATTGTCAGCTGCAGGACTTTAGATGTTTTGTATTATAGGTATTTTTGCATATACGACATTGTTGTGAACAATGTTTTCGTCGTTTTACCGGAAATATAGGATTTTTATTGTACAAAAGTATCTGTACAGTGACGAAAAACCATATTTAATCAGCAGAACTATGAATAGATAAGGATGTCAAATCAGTTCTTAACTCTATTACTTATTAAAATTGGATAGTAACTTTTATCAAGGGGCGAAATTTAATCATAATTTATTGAAGTGTATGATAATACTGATTATAAATATATATATCTTTTTATAATTAAACACGTAAACATTTAGTATATTTTTGAGGGACACCTTTCAAGTCGACTTTTCCGCCATTCTCATTTTGCGTCAATGATTTAACAAAAAAGCAAATGTTTCTTGTAATTTAAATGGTTTTAACATAAATTTTGCAATCTAACATATATTATAAATTTGTTTTTTTTTGTTTTTTTTTTAAGTTATTATAATTTTTTTTAATGAATTTGATCTTCAAGTTAAAAAATATTACTTATGAAAGATGAATATCATCGATATTTCTTAAACCTGATGTCAAATTTTGAGTTCAAAGATGTTTTTACTGCACCAATATACGAAACTAATATGTATATCATGAATCTACAGAGTGAAACGATATTCAATGTCAATGTCTTTCATTCGTTCATTGTACACCGCATCGAATTTCTTATTTTGGGCAACGGTAAAATGATTCTTCCAGTCTCCCACCTCACCTAAAATGATTAAAAATGCACTTAAATTATTTATTCAAACAAACAGTTAGTTTTTACAGAAAACAAGTAATTTGTAGTAGTACTGTAAACGATTCAACTGTAAATAAACTAAGATTCACATTACTTTTTAACATATTGGCGATATGATCAGAGAATTTCTTAAGAAACAGTTTTTCATTTCATAACACATCATACTCCTTGATTCATAAGTTTATTAGACTATTACAAAACTGGACAGAGAAGTCAGGTTAGGGTACCCATAAACCGATATGACCTACCGCTGGAGTTTGCTATCGCCGATACCAAATCCGGCTGTCCCGAGTTTCTATCGTTGTTTAAGTTTGTCTTTTGTCTTATTTGTGTTTTTCCTGTGTAGTTCCCTTGCAGAATGTAGCATGTAATTGTAATTTGCAGCAATTTTGCATGCTACCTGTTATCCAATTCAGCATGCCAAAATGTAGCCACAATCTCACAATACAGGCAGTAGATCCCCTTCACATACACGAATTCGTACTAATCTTTAAATCTTACCAGATTCATTTTAACACGAACTTTTGCGAATAAAACACATTTACAAGTGAATTGCGATTTCTTTACGATAAGTTGCGAGTACGAACGACAACTTAACGATTTACCAAGATTGAAAGCAATGCAGTTACGTTAACAAATTACGCATCGTCACGAATAAACGTGAGCGACATACGAATACAAACGAGTTGACTTAGAATTCTTGCGAGCACAAAGCGAATTATTGTGATTTGATCCGTACCCATGTTGTGTCTCTGTTTTTCCGCCTTTTTTGTTTCTGGTGTTGCCATTGTCCTTGGATTATTCGCGTTTGGATTGACGGTTCGGTTCTCACTTACTTTAACTGATGATTAAGAAATTACTTACGATAACTTTACGAGTTTTTTCGAATGTTGAGATTAAGTTACGAGTGTTTCACAAACGTCAGTTTTTTTTTCTTTTGGGGTAACATTAACATATATCAATTTTAGACTTTATTACCTCGTGTAGTCTTAAAATGACAAAAAAGTTATGTCCTACCACAAAATAAACTTTATTTTGTATAAAACATTCCTCAACTTTTTCTTTCACAGTCACACGGAGAAAAAAAAAGAGAAAATTGACATTGTCCTGACTTTTCCATCCTACTTTTAGAAGGGACATGAATGCCGACCATATCGTTAAGATTCGGAAAAGTCTCTCATTTATTTGGTTAGCACTCTCAAGGTATTCGTATAAATTCGGAAACTTATCGCGTCATTGCGTGTTATCCGGTAAATCTGTAAACTACCCGTAAATAAATCGTAAATCATTTAAGGAACCACTTTGTCCTCCATTTATTGAGAATGCTTAACGAGTCATTGCGATCGGTTAACGATTACTTACGAATTGCAAAGATTAGTTTGTGAGTAATTTATGGATAAAATGATCGATAAGATTCGTGGAAATTCGTGTAAAAAATTTTGACATGTCAAAATATTTTCACGTCCTTACACGCATCGACATGAATATTTATAAATATTTAAGATTTACTTTCGAATGTCGGAGAGTTATATACGGATGCATGTAAACGATTACGAATCGATCATTGGTAAGAAACATGTGAAGGGGATATTATCCTGGTAAGACTCATTGCATTGTTGTGTTGACCGACTTCATTTTTGTTTTTCGTTTCTTTTATGCTGTGAAAGTGGTTAATGTTTTGACACAGTAATTTCGGGTTTTCACGTCTGTATTAATTACATGAATTATCACACATATACTACTGATATCAAAATATGATTATGTTATCTACATTTTAAAGTAGCATATATGATTCAAATATTGCTGTCACCCATGTTCTTATCATATTTATGGTTATATAATCAACATTTATTACAACTTGGCATGGACTCTCTGTTAGAAAATTGCAAGTTATTGTCTTACCTTTGCGGTAGAAGATGTCAGTTTTATCTCTGAATGGCCCTGTTTTGGACTTAGCTGCCTCCTTTAAATTCTTAAAACTACATTTCTCTGCTATGTCTTTGAATAAAGTTATATCCTCCCCGATATTTAAAAACTTGGCCAGTTTTGTTATCTCTCTGACTGGGTCCTAACAATACATGAAATGAAAAAAAAACTTTCTAATCCGTAAGTTGCAAATGTGTTGCTTGATTTAAAAGAAAACAGAAATTACGCAAGGTAGATTATTTGAATTATTATTTTCACATATTTTCAGAGTCCAGTGATAAGTTCAATTGTAGTCACATGATCTTGTATATTTCTTAGAGTTGTCAATTAATCTAAGAATTGACTTTACGTATTGACCTATGCTTAAAATGGATCAGTTTTACATTCTCAATATATATAATCGGTATCAAAATGCGCATATGCAGAAATTGAATTCACAATGACTTCGGCATTTAGTTATTTGTTACCACTGGGTCGATGCCACTGCTGGTGGAATGTTAGTCCCCGAGGGTATTCACCAGCCCAGTAGTCAGTACTTCGGTGTACCCGAAAGCCGATTCTATTAGGAGCTTTACAATATCTAAGTTTTTGTACATTTTGTTGAAAACAGGAGTATCTCCCTCATGCAAATCTCTGTCCTTGGCTGATTTTGGCTTTACATTTAGATCATATTGGTTATTTGTTCTCTATCAGTTTTTACATATCTTTGAGTTATGGTCTTCCAAACATATTATTAATCAATCTATTTCAAACATACAAAACAGGCATATATTCTGTTCAATGAATCTATTTGAAAATATGGTTAAGAAAAAAAAATGAGATTTATTAACACAAGACTCTATAAAATTCGTAAATTTGGAAAAGAATAAAACTATGATAGCCTATTAAATTCGGTCAATGGAGAAATTTATTGACATGAGAAAGGTATATTGACACTCGGACTACGTCCCCTGTCAATATATATGTCTCAAGTAAATAAATTTCAGGCTATAATTGTATAATATTTCATATAGATATCATTAAAGAAACTAATGTTTTACAATACATCGTTCTTATTTAAACGGTAACCCGTTATTTTAAGCTTTATAACTTGTTTGGTTCCCATAATCAAATCACTTTTTTAATTACAGGGCAAAATAGATATTTTTTGGAAAAGAACATCTGAAATTTTATGTTTGTTTTTTTACCTATGTGTCCCTTCAAAAATTTCAATATTTAAATTGTTGCACGCACCTAAAATCATTTATTGGCAAACTACCTAATAGCGACATGAACAGATTGTTTCTTCTTGTATCATTTTCATTTTTCCATGCAACAGGATTGGTTCCGGATCCAATGCTTCGATGTAGCAGAATACCGTTAGGAGAATACCATCTCTTTTTGGAATAGGCAGGTCAAAATATAGAAAGCCTTGTCACAAGCTTTGTAGAGAAACGGCAAATGTAGAAGCACAAAGACCTCTTCTATTTGTCTCGATAAATGAACTGAATCAACGATTTTTCAGTGTAGTTGTTACTGCAGAGTATTTAGTTTACATAGTGAGTTTTTACTAAATAGAACAAAAGCGCTGTCCCAAATGCTGCCGAGTCAGGAATGTGTTCACCCTTGTTACTCCCGCCCCTCAAGAAAATCTATAACCGTCACCATGACTTAGTTTAAAAATATGACATGTCGGTGTCCCATATGAGAATGGTCTTTTTTAGCTAAGTTTCAGGTCTTTACGGATACAACATTATCGCTTTTGCTAGAATTATGAATAGAATTATAAATATGAATTGTGGCAGAATTATAGTTGTTAAATACGGTATTTCACCAAAGGATATGTAGTAAATGAACATGAGTCCATAACACATATGTTAACTTGAACTGCAATTATCTAAATGAGCTGTATGGCCATTTCGAAATTCATTCCTCGTCAGCAGCACTAGGCCATGCTAACCCCAGCTGATTAGCCTCGTTTGTATTAACACTCTAAGTTTTCAGTGTTGTGGTTTTTCTTTTCGTGCTTTTGTGGCTATCCAAAGTTTTTTTCTGTATTCTTGTTCCTTGATAATTTTTCCGTTGATTTTCCTCCTGATTTGTAATTTTTTTTCTTGGACTTTTTGCTCTTGAAAATCTGCTCGGTAATTTTGTAATCATTCTCCATTTGCTATGTGTCAGTTTAGCGGCGAGCACCCCTTGACCCATCTTTCAAATAACTAAATACCGAAGTCACTATGATTTTACTTTCTGCATATGCGCATTTCGACAACTTATGTCTCATCAGTGCAGATAAAATCTAAACTTTTGGAAGACCATAAAGTCAAATGTTTAAAAAACTGATCAAAATTACGTATTGTCAATTTCTCTCCTTTCAAGATTGTGGTCATGGTGTAAGAAGTCTACCTGTATTGGGTTTTATTCGTATATTTATTGTTTTTGATTTTCATGAAAAAGAAAAACAATTAACTTGTCACGACAACTACAATTTTTCATTCAAAATTCTTAATTTCATATTAAAATAAGAAAAAGAATTTGATGTGAATAATATTAAGCTTAATCCAAGCATAACGATTATATATTTATATCCCCGAATTATATAGTGATAAAGTGGTCATGGTGTCCATCCGTTCATTCGTCCGTCCGTCCGTTCACAGAATATCAGCATGTATTGCAATTGTGCAACATCCATTTAAAAAATTGATATGATATGATTTTTAATTTTTCTGTATTTTTTATCTGGAATCTGGAATCAAATGGGAGAGTAGTGGTATGTATTACAGTGAGCTTTGCTCACATTTTTATATTCATTTGTTGTTCTATATATGTGATAGAAGCAACTGAAAAACAACACAGATAGAGGACTGGTATGATGGTAAGTTTAACAAGCAGTGCCGACGTGGTGGCAAGTGTGACTCATACTACTGGTATTATGGTAAGTTATACTAGCAGTGGCGACATGATGGTAAGTATGACTAATACTACTGATATGATGGTAAGTTTTACTAGCAGGGCCGACGTGGTGGTAAGTGTGACTACTACTACTGTATGATGGTAAGTTTTACTAGCAGTGCCGACGTGGTGGCAAGTGTGACTAATACTATTGATATGATGGTACGTTTTACTAGTAGTGCCGACATGGTGGCAACTGTTACGAATACTCCTGGTATGGTTATAAGTTGTACTTATACCACTGCTATGATAATAACATTTGTATGATGGTACGTTTTACTAGTATTAATATTCTGATAAGTTTGACTTGTACTACTGATTTTTATCAATACAACTAGTATGATTTTTAGCTAACGACACAAAATGAGGATTGGTATGAGAAGTTCTTGAGATACTCTTTAAGTAAAATAGACATTGATAATTTCATTCCTTACTTTTGTTTCTTTTAAATAATATAGGCAATCTAATTTCAACCTTATTCACAAGTATTAGCTTTCCAAAAAGCTAGTCACTGACGTCAGTGTTCTTTTTAGACAATAAAAGATATATTTTGTTTTATTATTTACCCATATTTCCTAGCTACATATAAGTAACAGTAACTATACAAATTCCACAATATATACCAACAATTCTCCTGATATATTGAAAGGACATACTTAACAAACAAACTCGTTTCTTTGTCCTTGTTCCGACAAAACCAGTTTAATAAATAGTTTTAATGTAGAAAATATTGGGTCTTTGTTTATATGCCAACAGCACGCTTAAAGAATGGTATCTAATGTGGTTTGAAATATTATCTAAAAATCAATATATGAAAATCACGATCGCAAGTATTAATTTATTAATTTGCAATAATATTGTCTAATATTAATCAAAGTTTCCCGCCAAAACTTTTCCAAAATTTGATACTATTTCGTTAAACAAAACTTCGCTTTCCAGAATAAAAAACAAACAAAATCAGTTGCCTGCTATTTTTTTCAATACTCACTATTTCCATCATTTTATCCTAAAGACCAATGAACAGCGAGAGTAATATTTCACAAGCTGGGTAATATCGATGTGATGTCAAATTAAATGTTCATTAAAACATTTTTGAAAATAATATTTCTAAAATAGACAAGAGTTCTTTCTCACAATAAATGTGCTCATTTTTCCTCTAACAGTTATAAATACGACAAATTGTCGTGGGTTTGCACGTTATGACTAGCTTGAAAAACATATCTTTACGGAAATATTAATAACTATGAACAATAACTAAGTTATCTACCTGACTTCGGAGATGAACAATTGATTATGTCATCATCATCCATTTCCATATTTCTTAGATTAGGCATATGCTTTCGGTAATCTGGAGTTATTCCTTTCCATTTCAATGACATTAAAGCATTTCCAACCTTGAGACATTTTTAAGGTTCCCCTCCTAATGAGACAGACACTATTTCGTCATTTTCCGTGATAGGATCTAAGACAAGCAAAAGTTAAATGGAACATAAATACAGATTATTTTACTGCCGAATAATTTTGGCCTCCCAACAACCCAATACTTAGCAAAGTCAAAACAATTAAATCACATAAAACGCATGTAGTTTCAACTAAGATTAATTCCTGATTTTTTAAGCAAAATGTTTTGGTGCATCAAGTACTCATCATATGTTTGCAAATTTCAAAGCGAGTTTTAGTTGGTCTCAATTAGTCTTAAGCAACAAAATGCTATTATGCACAAATAAAAGATTATTTATAAAATTGCACCATAGAAAATTATTTTATACGGTACATGCATTCTTTATACATGTGACATTTTGCATTATTATGTTATGCATTGTTCGTATTTCTTACAATTTCTTAAATAAACTTTTTAGAAGTTTGTTGAGTTGATGGGTTTCTCAAATGGATTACTCAATAAAAATTCTTCGGACCATAGGCTGATATTATTTAGTATGACAAATGCTAGATAGAATGTGCTCTATATGAATGTGCAAGATAATACACATAATTGACTGTAATTTGAACAGAATTTTTCTTCCATTTTCCATACAATATCTTATAAAAGGTTTACCTTAATTAACACTAAAATAAATACAGATAACAGTGCCGACGAACAACGTGGTGTATGTAAGAAAGCCATCCCCAACAAAGTGTACATAAGGAATACAATCTATACACTATACAAGGGGGTAACATAATAAGATGGATAAATATACATTATATATATATAGATGGCACAACATTTTGTATCAGGTAGAGTCGGTTGAATGAGTTGTATCACTACGAGTCGCGTCAGCTACGAGTGGTGATGCGAGCCATTCAACCGACGGGACCTGATACAAGAATGTTGTCTATTTATAATTGGTTTATCTAACATTCTACAAAAAATAAACACTAAAAATAAATTTATTCATTCTACGTTACATTATTTTCAGTTTTAAGCAAGTAACTACTTGATTCTTGACGTCACGTTTTGCTTTTCCTCACGTGGATACACTAGCGACAGCGCGCCATTCTTTTATCACCACAGTGTGGTGATACAACTTTCTGTTTCAAACAAGTTGTGCTTTGTAGTATTTCTGCCGTATTTTATATGAAAACTCTTACAATGTTAGATAAAAATTTTAAATTAATTCTCGTTGACACTGATATATTGTTTTTAAAATTGTAACACTTCAGACTTACCAAAGTCGTAAGGTTTCCAACCATATGAGGGTTTTGTATCGTCCGCTATGCTTCCTCTCTATAAGTGAAATCTTTTCTAGAGATAACTCGATAATTCATAGTGTATTTAACTATACCTAACTTTTTATATCTTATTACGTAATTTTGTTATCTGCATCTAGTACATCCAGTTGCATATTGTAACCCGAGTTAGATTTCACGGAGAAAAATAATATTTTGAAGCAGACATTCAAGGTCATACCTTTAAATTGAAAGACTTGAATACTCTTAATTGTTCGTATAGCTGAAAACACTTTGTTTTATTAAGCACCCCGTAGGAAGCTGTACAATGGGAGATGATGGGAATGGGCTTGTGAACGAAGGGTAAGGAGATCAAGTAAGACATTTAGCGTGCAGACGAAATTACCTTTTCGCATATAATTATTTAATTAGCAATTAAAAAAACTGTTTTATACATTTTATTTGCCCATAGTTAGATGTCAACATCTGCGTTTCTTGCTTTAAAGAAGTTGTTTCAAATGAAAATTAATTACAATTTTCTCTTTTGAACCAATTTTTTAGGGTTGCATGATGTTGACTATATGAAGGAGTTGATATTTCTATTTGTTTTTGTTCAAAACTTCTATGGGGGGTATTTATAAAAGGGAAATCAACAATGGCTTGTTCTGGGAGTATTTCTTTCACGTCTGCAATAATTGGTTTGAAGGGGGAGTTTTTGCTGCTCTAGGGTGATTTCCCTCTCCCCACAATTTTCTTGTTTTATTCTATCCTTATTTCCCCTTTTTAATTCCTTTGTGTGCTTTATTTTATTTTTTCAAAACTATGTCTCTATTTCATTTAATTTTTACAGTTATTTTTCCCTTTTCATTATTATATTCCCCTTTTCTCGCTTTATATCAAGATTATCTTCCTTTTCATCCCATTCGGAGCAATTTGATTTTTTTCCGTCATTTTTCTCTTTCCATGGCAACGGTTGCCATTTTGATGTTTTAAACACCAAAACTCTTTCTACACGTCCTTCGTAACATTCCTGTCAAATTTCATTCCAATCTGAGCATTTTTAATTTTTTCCCGCCATTTTTCCTGGTTTAATCACGTGAGAGCTGTCCTCATTAACCTTAAATCTGTAAAATTTGAACCTTAAGTATCATGTATGTGGATAGTTTAGGACAAAAACATATTCTAGAAATTTGATTAGACTATGAATACAGTTTAGCGGACTTGCAGATTAACTGCCTGAATTTACAAATGAGCTATGTTGGCTTAGCAAACCTCTTAAATCTGTAAAAACAATATTCAAAGGATAGTGTTCATAACCAGACCTGATAATCAATATATACTGGAAGTTTGGTTGTAATCTGACAGACATTTGTGAAAGAGTCAAAGATAATTAAATCAAATGAACACAATAACTATTTTGGCTCCTTGAACCTCTAAAATCAGTAAAATCAAAATCTTAAGTATCAAGTGCACAATTATATTAAGTGATCAGCATATCTTGAAAAGATAGATGGAATACGACTTATAGTTTTGAAGGAGTTCCACATTATACAACAACGGATGCCATGCTATTGTAGTACTTTATAAAAAAAACTATAAAAATCCCTTTTCATAAACATTGATTTCATAGATACAATGTACTTATATCTTATTATCTTAAACCGATATAATTGGTGCATATTTGCATGTTTCATTGGTGGGTTTATAAGATTACTCTTGTAATGTACATACAATTTAAAGTTTCTGTTAAAACGACATATCTATGGATGCAACTCCTTTGTTAAACTTTAATTCTTCACAAATCATATATAATCATAGTCAAAAACTACAATTGGGACTGTAATTCAAAAAAGAAAAAAAAAAGAAAAAAGAAAAAAAGGAGAAACTGCCAAATATTAGATAAGGAAAACAAAGTATCATAGATTGAAAGTGGGTACCTTCAGATAATTTGTTATTTATTTACAATAGCAATACGTGTCGTAAACACTAGTAGATCGATTTTGATCTTAAACAAAGTAAAAATGGTAAGGTAGGCCACAATAAAAAAGTAAATTAAGCAAAAATATACACATTAAAAAAACAGCTAAAATATCCGAAACGGGTTAAAAGGAAACTGTGCTCAACGTTTCGGCCAGTACGGCCTTCTTCTAGGGGCAACCGGGACAGAAAGATAGAAAAGGGTGTTGAGGATACAAGAGAAGACTACCGACTAACGTGTAACGAAAATCACCTGCAAAAATCATGCTAAATCTTGAACTTAATCCAAAAAGAAAACAAAACATTTGTATACTGTACTGTACAATAGGGTAATTTAAAAAAAAAAGTAAAATCATAAAATGGATTGTTTCTTAACATTCATGCCAAAGGGTCAAACAGTCCCTAGAAAATGGATAAGTTTTTGTTCAAGGAACTGACGTTGTTTCTCACCCGCACTAGTTTGTAAAAGGACAGTTACATGCATGTCACGTATGCTGTGGTTGGATCGCCGAAAGTGTTCACCTACGGGGCAATCCTTTCCATTGATCTGCGACAAGTCTCGCCCACATAGATCATCTGGCATAGTTTGCAACCAACAGCATACACTACGTTTTCAGTAGTGCAGGTGAAACCATTTTTTAGTTTGAACACGTTAGCTGGTCCTACTACTTCATCTGTTTCCCAAGTAAAATTACAAGTCAGACAGCGAGATCGCTTACATTTTCTAGTGCCCTTGAATTCACAGGGAATTGAGGAGCAGCACTCTTGAAAGAGCTAGTGACAAGGAGCTGTTTAAGACTCTTCCATTTTCTAAAGGCGGCAATCAGAGGCGAATGCTGGAAAACTGCTGACATGTGTTCGTCTTTAAGAACTATAGATTTAAAGTTACGGATCAAAATGTTTTTGATGGCTTCGTTGTAGGGGTGGTATGTGAGAACCAACGGCACACGGTCGTCGGTATTTCTCACCCTCTTCTCCATAGGATCAGATCTGGTCACTGGGGAAACTGAAGTGTAGCCTCTCTTAACAAAAAAGGATTTCATTCTGTTACATTGAGTCTTGAAGTCCTGCTCATCGCTACAAATCCGACGAAATCGTAAGAATTGTGACTTTGGAATTGCATCTTTGCATGACTTAGGATGACAAGACCTTTTTTGTTAAGAGAGGCTACCCAAGCAAACTTTTGGATCGAGCTATGATTTCAGTATACAAATGTTTTGTTTTCTTTTTGGATAAAGTTAAAGATTTAGCATAATTTTTACAGGTTAATTTTGTTACACGTTAGTCGGTAGTCTTCTCTTGTATCCTCCACACCCTTTTCTATTTTTCTGTCCCGGTTGCCCCTAGGAGAAGGCCGTACTGGCCGAAACATTGGGCACAGTTTCCTTTTAACCCGTTTCTGATATTTTAGCTGTTTTTTTTTTTTGAACGATTGGAAATCGTTTCCATGTCACGAACTACCAAACCCGGATGACCGGAAATTCTTGCCTACTCGCTACCTTTTATGTAACAAACGCTGGAATATATCGTTTTTAATTCACTTCCGGTTTTTGCGGAGTAATTTATTTGTTGACATATCAACAGGTAGATATCAATCGCATACCACCGGACAAGAATATTGTTATAACTTGATTACCGTAATGAATTTGAAAGTGATAGCTATCTCAGTAATAAAGATTGTTAAAACTTAATATGTGTGACAGTCTGTTATTGATTTTATATAAACAAGTGGTCAATTATCGGTCATTTAGTTGTCATTTAGTTAACATGGTTGATCGCTTCCTTTCCACACGTGTTGGCAGACAATCTGAATAAATTACCTCTTAATTTATACATCTTAATTATAAAACATCACAAATAAAGTGATTAAATCGGGCAGAATGATTTTGATTTTCTACTTAAATTAAAAAGAGCAATGTGTATTTTAACACAGCAGTATTTTCCAAATCAGCTGTTTACTTCCGTTTGGTTAGTCTATAAATAGATTGTGGATTAGGGTATCAATAAGGGTCATATATGTGAACAACCTCTTTTAGAAATTATAGTAGAGGTTGAAAAATTCAGACAGTTTTCTTACAAAAGCAATTACCTGCAGACTTAAACTTCTGTTCAACTAATAAAAGACAACTAT
>MJUU01074063.1:13119-27899 GCA_002080025.1 Modiolus philippinarum
GGGGGGGGGGGGGGGGGGGGCTGGGATTTTCACCAGAGCTGGGAAATTTTTTTTTTGCCCGCTTCGCGGGCCAGATTATTTCTTTTTCCATATACACAATGCTAGAAAATTTTGTTGAGTCGGGCTTTTTTTCTAATGGACAGGATCAGGGCCAGATTATTTTTTTTCAACCCAGTGGCTGGCCAGTGAATGTTTTTTGGCAAAAGTCAGGGCCAGAAATTTTTTTTCTAAAAAATACCAGGGCCCTCCCCCCTGAAAATCAAATGGTCCGTGCCTAAGTATTTGTTTTTATTTTTTTATTTAGGGTCAATTCAATAAATCTGTCCCTACCTGAACTTCTTGACCAATCAAATAAAGTGATGTTGTGACTGATTCATTGTTTGCTTCTATATTAATAACTGTCAGTTCCTTTGTAAAAAGATGACAAAAAGCTACATTGTGTATTAATGTATACAATATTTGTCTGTTTCCTTCCACATTTGATGACATTGTGTTTTCTTTAACGCAGAAGCTGACAAAAGATATACACATCACAATCTGACGGTGGGGTCAGATTTATTGAATCGGTTCTATTCATTTTTTTTTTTATTAATTTTAATAATGCGCATTTGCAGAAAATAAATTGGCAGTAACTTCGGTATTTTGATATTTTTTAAAGATTGAAAAATTAAGATACTTTTCTTATCACAATGATAAAAATATTATGCTACTCTACCTACTAATTTAAACTTCTTCTTTTCTATTTTTTTGTTTTTTATTTATTTTTGTTTTTGTTTTTTTTTTTTTTTAGTTTGTTTAGTTTTTGTTTGCTTGTTTGATGTTTTGTTTATTTTTTTAATATATATAAAGTAGCTGAAGGATAGGTATTTTTTTAATAAAAAATTTCAAGACACTGGAACCTATACAATCTTCTAAACGAGTATTTTGAATGCTTTGCAAATACAAGTTATTGGTTGCTCTGAAAGACAACTTTTTGCCTATATGTATTCAGGCATACGTTAAAGTGCAACACATTTTGTGATTCTGAAGTGCAACATTGTCTGGTTCTACACTGGATGGGATATATGTTTGATCTTTGAAGAGAAAGTCTAGGCATGCAGCTTATATTGATGTAAAGCTAGAGTGGTATTTTCCCACAAAAAAAACATTCAATACCGCAACTATAGATATCTATTCTATGTTCTAATACTATTAAGCCAGTTGCAATATTGGTGGTATTTTATATCATTTCATATATTAAATATTTGTTATTTCATCTAACAATTTAAGTCATGAAAATACTTTAATTAAGATTAACATTAGAACCAGATTCAATATTTTGTTTTATTTGCTGAATATGGAATGCTCCATTTTTTTGTGTCTTTTTATGAGTTAATGTTGTCTTGATTTTGTATTTTATTTTTTTAAAAATATCTGCAACCTAAGACCTGTGGTAACACAAATCCTAAGTTGGTGCTCATTTATCAGTGGCAGATTTTGGGGAGGGGCGGCCCCCTTAGGTTGGAACAAATTTTAAATTCCTAGGCTTTTTTCGGACAATTTGGTTCTGGACCCCCTTTTTTGAAAAATTATGGGTCGCCCCCTATCTTAGCAAAAGTCTAGATCCGCCACTATTTATGTATCTTTTAAATTATATGAGAGTCCTAGTCTGGCAAAATATGGCAAGTAGTTTAACACGGGCTGTAAATTAAAACACATTTAATAATCTTCTATATATGAATTATAAAACACATAATATATTTCATAAATTGTTTCCTGCAGTAGAGATTAGTTCTGGGTAAATCAAAAATTGGTTGATATAGTACTGGATTCTGTTTGACACACATAATTTGTTAATATTGTTTTAAAGAAACATAGAGTCAAATCGTTCCATTTGTGCTATTAGCACTTTGATTAACGTGTATATTTTTGTTTAATTTTACCTTTTAATTGTGGCCTACCTTTAAGTTACCTTTTTTACTATGTTTATTTACGTTAATTTATGGCCATTGCACAACATTTATTTTTATATTCTCAGCTTTTGATCTTAAACGGCCATTTCGATCTTGACATTGTGTTAACAGACTTTAAACGATTTCAACAAAAATGCTTTCAAGGACAATCAAGACGTGTTGAGAGAATTCAGTTCAGACAAGACAAATAAATTATCTTGTTTGGTTTGAACAGTCTTAACGTGTCTTGATCGTCCTTAAAAACAATTTCTAGACATATTACTGGATATCTGAACAGATCTTGACAAAACAGTGTTAAGTCTGTTAAGACTATGTCAAGATCTAAATGGCCGTTTAAGATCAATATCTGTCTACTAGTGAAAACACCTGTAAAGCAACAGAAATCTAAACCAATGAAAAGATCCCGACATAATAAATAAAATTATTTAGCTTTGGATCAAAAGTTAGGATTCATTGGAACACACCTGCTAAATATGAAAATGGTACTCTGGAGACATATATACTTAATAGCAACATGTTTCATTAATAAAACTATTTTAAGAGCATGAATAATTAGAAGATATGAATAGTGAGATATGTAATGGAATAAAATAAATAAGAAGATGGACGAAACGTTTCAAGACTAGACTCCTTTACATTTTGACTAGACTCCTTTTCATTTTAGCCAGTCGGTGTGTTGTGTTTTCAGAATTTTCTAAAAATTTAAAAGAAGCATGTTGTAATAATGACAAGTTCGTGGTTCTTTTGATGATCTATTTAAAGAAGCATATTGTAATAATGACAAATTCGCTGTTCTTTTGATAATCTATTATTAATTACATTGTATATGAAGTTGTGTATTTTTTGTGTGTTCCTTCTTTTATAAACACTTACTTTAAATGTTTTCCGGATAATCTTAATATTTTACAGCAAACTTTAATGCGTTTACAGTATACATTTTTCTGAAATATGTCGGTTCATACATAAAATGAAAAATCTGATCAAATACGCCAATGATTTATTTTTTGTAACTTGACCCACATTGCATCACCAAATATGTGGGAAACTGATGAATGTAGATTAATTGTATGTATTTTTTTCGATAAATGAATGCTGTATTTAATGTAAATATTCTATTGTTATTATTCCTCGTAAATTTACAAAATTATTTCCCATTCGTCGAACAATTAGTACAACTTTTGATTTAACCTTAAATCGTACTGCAACACCCTTTCTTATGGGTTGAAAACCTTTTTATCCAATCAGAGTTAACATATTTGGTCATGGGACTCTGTAACCTAAGTTTAAGCATCATAAAGTTCAAAGTTTAAAAAGTGAGCATTATACCGACTGCGCCGAAAAGGACCTATAATATCATTTCTTTGTAACTATCTCCTTTTGCAGGAACACATTGTAATTTCATTTGTAAATTGAATTGAGATGTGGGAGAAAATAAATCACAATGTCACAAAAACTTTACTTCCAGTGTTATGATTTTTTGATGCAATTCAAAATTGAAGCTTTTTTAATCTGACTACCAGACTCTTTAGAATTGCATTTTCAAAGCGGTTTTTACTTTTCTACCATTTTCCAATAGTGTGTCACCCCCTTTGGGAATCACCTAGGACTAAGAACTATTTCGCTGCCCGTTTCATTATGGGTCAAATAACAAAAAAATTTCACGGATGGCGGCCATCATGGATAAAGTCTTTCATGTAAAAACCACCAAAGAACTATTTTGGACAAATTTGATTCGATCCTTGGCTTTGTTGTATGAGTAAGTTGTATCATAGGCTGTATAATACAAATACAAATAAAGAAACGAATTGTTTTTACCTAACAAAACACAGTACACTATCATTAACTTACCACAATAAGTCGGAGTACACTTGTATACAATATACACAGTCAAAGTACACTATAAAATTTAATGAATAACAAAATACCGACGTTACTGTGAATTTAGTTTCTGCATATTCGCATTTCGACAACTTATGTCTCTTCTGTGCAAGTCAAATAAAATCATTTGGAAATTCATAGGCCGAATTATGTGGAAAACTGATAGAGAGCAAATGACAAAAAGGGTCTAAAACTGAAAGCCAAAATCAGCTTAGGACAAAACTATGCAAGAAGGAGTTAGATCTTATGCTGCTGATGAGGAATTAATTTCCGAAATGGCCATACACCTCATTAAAATTATTACAGTTGGAGTTAACATATGTGTTATGGTCTCATGGTCATTAACTCCATATCCTTTCGTAAAATATTTACTCCTTATTATTAACAAAATTTTCTAAATTTAGATATTGCAAATTTTCAAATATAATCGGTTTTTGGGCCAGCACCGAAGCACTGGCTACTGGGTTGATGAATACCCTCGAGGGCTAACAGTCCACCAGCAGTGGCATCGTCCCAGTGTTAAAAGATAACAAAATACTGAAGTTACTTTGAATTTAGTTTCTGCATATGCGCATTTCGACAACTTACATGTGTGTCTCTTTAGTGCAAATCAAACGAAAACATTTGAAAATCCATAAACCGAAATATGTTTACATCCCGGTATAAATCTCAGTAAAAATATTGGACAATATTATGGGTCATACTTGTTTAAATTTGTAGATTAATGAAATTGAAGGCAGGTTTATTGAATAATTTTTATATCATACAATACTTTTGGATAAAAATGTAAAGTGGCATGAAGATAAATCAGATGTTCATAACAAGTTCTATCAAGAACAGGACATTATCACAAAGAGATAAAAAAAAATCATGAGTATTTCATAGTAATTCCACGGGATATCAGGATATAAAGCATGGGAGTATTACATTCAAAACGAAAATTACCATACAAATCTGGCTGTCCTGTTGGTCAGCTCGTAGCATTGTGTTGCAAAAGGACTATTCTTACCAAGTTCAAATATGCTCAGTTGTTTCGGCGGAGAATATCTTTGAAATGCATTAAATATACAGTGTGTATAGTCCCTATGATAAAATATGTTCCCCGCTGGCGGCTATCCTAAGTCAGATGCGAACATAAAACAATAATTCTCTAATCCGATGTGACATCACAAAGCTTAATTGACCAATCAGATCAGTCGATTTCAATCTTTCACCACAACACCTTCTTTGAAGGGGACCACTCAATGACTTTGTGGATAATTTTGGTTCTAATTATTTAAGTGGTGTCAGACAAGAAGTTATTTGAATAAATTCCCAAAGGGTCCCTATGTCAGGGTTCTCCATAGATGCCCAGTTATAGCCGGTCGTTTTACAGTGCTGACTTTTCCTGTGTAAGTTAAAGCGCAGCGTAGTCAATGCACGGAAAGTACTGACATGTCTTTACTATTAAAGTCAAGATTTCCACATTTTGTTTTATTTTTTAAGTGATAATTTCATTGTTTTCATACCAATAGCAACCGTTCTTAAAAACTAAGATTTAACAACAAGTTTATTAAAAAATGAGTTTTTTTAGTCCTTTTGCTGTTTGCTCTAGATACACTATAATCCCATATTTTCCCAAACGGCAATTTAATCAGGTAAATGCACAATAGCCCCAGCAAACTTTTCATTTACATCCTATTGGTTACTTGTAATGTGATTAATTTAACCGTCACTGAAGAGAATCATCAGAGTCATATTGTCACTTCAGACATCCATACAAATAACTAAATACCGAGGTTACTGTGAATTTACTTTCTGCATATGCGCATATCGACAACTTATGTCTCTTCAGTGCAGATAAAATCCAAACGATTGGAAGACAAAATCATTTGCAATCTGATTTGCTGATGAGATATCATTTATCAATGTGGACGTCAGACAGCACGACTTTTAATTCCCACATAATAAAAGTGAACAAAAGTATTTCTAACTTTTGTCAAATTAGTATAATAAAAAAATTTGAATTTGCAACATTTTGCAGAGTTTTCAGTAAAATTCAATATAAAGTCTTAAAAGGTGTAAAACTGTTAATTTCTTAAGCATTTGTATACAATTTTTCTTGAAAGATATCATGCAAACGGTTCTTAATGCATATTTTTATCACATAACAAGGGGACGTAACTCAACATTGTAATTTGCGTTATTGATCCACGTGACTTGCGAATTTTAAGACAATTCCTTGCCCAAGCTTGATCAAAATTATATACTAGTATTGCATACATTATATGGTTTACACGTTTATTTAATTTATCTACAAAGTAAATCGATAATCAATTTTCAAATCTTTCATCTTTATCTCGTAAACCGCATCAAATTTTTCATCTTGAGCTACTGTAAAATGATTTTTCCAGTCTCCAACTTCACCTGTAACAATAAGCAACCATTTTATAATGAAGATATTATTAACAAGTTATTCTTTAACAGTTTGTCTCTTCTGCACGGAATCATACACGGCTCTATCATAGCTGATATGTAACGGAATGGGTACACTCAAGTATTTTTTGCATCAAAATTTGCATCTATTAATTTTTTGCATCTACAGATCCTGAACTTCTAAAGTCTACTACAAAAATAAAACCTTAACGCAACACTACTTTTTTCTCCCCGCACATTCGATGCAAATTCGGGGATATTGTCGTCGCCTAAGTCTACCTCTCCGTCCGTCATACTCTTCCTGTATTTTTGGATAAAGAATTTAATTTTGTTGTAGAATTGTTGCTTATACTTTGTAGATGTACAATGAGTTTTCAGAGTTTCGATAATGGTCTTAGTACAAACAAGATTTCGATTTTGAATCATATGGCATGCAAAGCGATCTTCTTCTCCATTTGTGATTCAAACATTTATTTTTTTAACAATTGATGCATATATATATGTAGTCTGTTGATACGAAATAAGCTTTTCGCTTTTGATATTAATTTTAGTGTATACAAAAGGTCCCTAGACATTGATTTTGACACATGTGGAATTTGACGCAAATTCCTCCTTCTACATAGTATCCATACAGTTTAAATTCGTTTAAGAAATATAATTCGTTTCAAATAATTGGATCGCAAAAATCTTAGAATTAGAGTGCACATAAGTTTTTGGAGGGTGAGGGTTAACTTACAAAGTGTGGGGACAGATATCGTTTCTGACAGACACTGTTTTATATTTCATTTTCACCTTAAAAAAGTTTTTGATTTCGTCAGATATTTTTTTTCGCAATTTTCCTGATCATTTCTTGTTATTTTTGCATTCCATGATGTGAATACAACGTCCATTTGGACGCAGAAGATTTCCAGTGTGTGAGTTTGTACGCCTTTTTCAATATCAAAATATTATTTCAACTGAAATGGAACTTCAGGGGAATTTGATATGTGTAATTGCTGAAAAAGTCTTTACATGAATAGTCATATCAATAAAAACCTGTGTCCTACCTTTGCGATAAAATACGTCGTTTTTATCCACGTATTGGCCTGTTTTTGATTTAGCCGCCTCCTTCAAGTTTCGAAAACTGCATTTGTCAGCTATATCTTTGAAAAGGGTTGCATCCCCTTTGATATCCAAGAACTTAGCCAATTTTGTGACCTCGCTGACCGTGTCCTAATATTGCAAAAATTAACATAAAACATAACTACTAGCTTTGTGAACAGTGTCGTGCATGGATTAAATAATGCTTACCCTTCCGGAGCACGTAATGATACCTCCGGATTTTTTATGTATTCACTATGCTTAAACCTTAATTTCGTGGTTTTCTTGTTCATTTTTGTTCATTTATTATGCATATGAAGAAAATGAATTCACAGTAACTTCGGTATTTAGATATTTATTAAGTATATTTATAAGATTGTCTCAATTCGCATTCAAGTTGAATTTCAATGTGTTTTAATTTTTTATTCAAAATTTACCATTTTCCCTCTTTTGCTTTGGTACTCATTTGCCGATTGTGAAAGTTTGATTCTGACATATCAGACCGTATGTTCTAGTTTATTTATTATTTTTTTATTTGCATTTAAATTTTGAACTTTTTTGTTCTTAGATTAGACTTTTAGACTTTTTTAGAGTTTTGATGAATCTAACATTGTTGTTTTGTTTGATATTTCTTTCATCTCATCGAACTGTATGCCATTCTCACTTAGTTTATGACACTTAACCTGCGTTGTGAAAAAAATTGTTTAAAAAAATCAAACTCCTTCAAATAATGAGACCTCGTTCCCTACATAGCACTCGGCATATATTTTTGGTACATTGTTTGATCCCCTATTTCAATACATTTAGTAATGAATACTTCTTTTTCGACTACTTTTTGAATATTGATCCTGGAAACACATGTGTAGCATTACGAAATTTACTGTTTTATGCAGCTTAGGAAATTTCGTATCTTGAAAACGTTCGGCCGGAATCATTGCTAGTGGACCAGAGGTCCTCGAGGGTTTTCACCAGCCCAAGCGTCAAACTTTTCTCACATGAAAAAATCACTTTGCGTTTTATAGGAACTTACTGTTTAATCAAAATTCTAATCCCTTAAAATACTGAGGCTTCATTCGGTGGAGGTGTTTGGTAATGAGTATTTCTTTTTTTTACAATTTTGGGATTATCGCTTACCATAGTTTTTATTTGAATGCTGCTGATGAGAGATTAGTCCTCAAACACGTGTATATCATAACGAAATTTACTGTTTATTATGAGACTTGGATATTTTTGTATTTCTAATCTTTTTGTACCTCTTTTAAGTCTTCATAGGTTAAAATGTGCATATTGTATGGTTTGCCTTTCAGTACTTCATACCACGACTTTGTATGGTAAAACCAGTTGTACACACAGGACTCAATATCTGTATTTTAAATAATGTCAATAGCAACAATCCTATCAATAATAACAATTATCATATACTTAGTTAAAATATGGTCAAACTTTTATCCCTAGATAAAACATTGATGATTTCAACCAAAGTTGACGAAGCGGGCTGATATGACATCGTTATACACTGCTCTGGTAATTATCGCTTGCCTTTCGGTCACTACTCGGAAGCTTTATCACACACTAGTTTGTGTATTTCCGTACAAACGAGCAACATTGCACACGATATCGTCATATAAAATAAAGAGAGATTAATACATGGCCTTTTCCATATCAGCACGGTTATCATATCGAGACCCCAATATCAGCCCGAGGCACCAGCCGAGGGCTGATATGGGTCGAGGGATGATAACCGTGCTGATATGGAAAAGGCCATGTCTTTATCTGTTTATTATATACTTCCAATTAGGAGTTATCGTCACACCCAGGCCAAATAGCCGTATCAACGGTCTGATATGGATATTTCAAAACGAGGCGGTCTGATATGACCATATCGGACTGGGTATATTATATGGACTGTTCACTTCCGGCTATATTACATATGCAAAACAGAACATATCTTCGCCAAGTATGTAATAAAGTATAATAACTACTAATACTGTATTTTATGATAATGAATACATGTATACTTTTCAGCTTAAAATATCTTTTACAGCTAAGTATATGATAAAATATCATTACATGTTATTTTCATATCACATCTTTCATCAGCCCTTGGTCATAAAATTATCCCTAAAGCCTAATGGCTCTCTGGCTGATATAGCGATCTTGAGATGATAAAGAGTGTGATATGAAAAATACATGTAATAATCTATAATTACATAACAATTGTATCATCTTACAATTGTGATCCTTGCATACAAACACTAGCTGATATGTTATCATCTTGTTTGGCCTTTTTGATATTACCATGATCTGGACAGCTCTAATACAATTTTGTTAAGACAGTCTAAGATATTAAGTTGTATTTCAAGATAGGTACTTTCGATGATGATCGAAACCCGTTCAGGTAACTGAGATTAAACAAGATAACTGCGTTCAAGGGTGATTAAGATGTGTTAAGCTTGTCCCGATCAAACAAGATCAAATAGCTTCTTATTTGATCTTATCAAACGTTACTAGTTTCGATCATTCCTGAACGCAATTAACAAGTGCATCTTATTTGATTTAAAACTACATTGTATCTCAATAAGTCTTGTTCGTCCTTGAAATCAATTATCTTAAAAACTAACTTAAACCCTTTATGTTGTCTTAACAAAATTGTGATTAGATCAAAATGGCCAAACAAGATCATGATCATAACGTATCCTTAGTGAAACATTACCATTGAATTTTTGATTCTATTCATGTACACAGTTTGACTTTGTTTGAAGCAAACCTTAAAGCCTCTGAAAAAACTAAAACCTTCAAATTACTTTATTAAACCATAAAACCTTTCTGTAAGTTTACTCCGTTTAGATAACTTTTCATTTTCATGCGTTATTTATTAATTCAAAACTAGCTGCATTTATATCATTGTTTTACATGATTTTAATGACAATTTAATTATAATTACTAATTATTTCAAGAATTTACCTCCATACAGGTAAGCACAACAACGGATTTAATCAAAGGTACTTTCCGTAAGCTCAAGAATCAAACGACGATCAAATGTGGAAATACAGTTTTCAATAGATCTTGCATTAAGGAGGCTCACTCCTGATGTTATTTATATGACGAATTTCTTGAAACCTCTTTAAATTGATTAAGCATTGTAAGCTAAATGAAATGGTAGAAAGATATATATCGGTCCGTTTGCTTTTAACAGAGGTACATGTACAGGACATTTAAAATTAAGTGCGTAATCGATTTCTCTTGATTTTCCCATATATAATATTTGGACTATAATTTGTGTTAAAGCTAGGAAGTTATATTTTTTTAAGACACCAAACTTGAATCAACAGAAATCCGAAAACTGAAACAAATTCAAAAAATGTAATGAGTGAACCACCTTCAAGCTTGTCACCTATGGTGAACCGGCCTAATGAGGCTTTTGATTAAGGGTTTAGCCAGTTTATGTTAAGCGATTATTGGAATTGTCAAACTGTCGTCCCCATAAATTCACAGTACTTACAATGTTTCCAACTCCTAAAAGGGAAAAAACATGAGTACGTTTTCAGTTTTCAAGCTTTGATATTCAAACTTACAAAGACATACTCGAGCTTCACATGTAGAAGCTAGTGCAAACCCTTACTGAGAACCCGGTGTGTTAGCAAATTCACACTACTTTGTTTAATTAATATTATTCCTGCTTTATGCGACGTTGCCTCAATATATACTGTATCTATATTTCTAATGGTTTTCCGATCGTATGTATTCCCTGTTCTGGCATTTTGCTTCTGTATTTGCTTCCCAGTGTATTTATGCCACTGGATTGACATCTCTACTAAATGAAAATTATACTGAAGAAATTATACTGTCCAGTCAATTCACTTCATGACACAAAAGAAAACGGAACAAATATCACCATGGACTTTGATCTGGCTACTTAGGATAAGGAGTTCACTAGAAGCATCAGGCAATGACGATATCCAGACACTTGAAAGACCAAATAGTCCTCTAATATTATATACTTATATCACCCTTTCCAAAGAACAGACTCTGGTATTTGTTTGGTTCACATAGCCATTTTTGGGGGGGATGGGGGGTTCAAATAGGTTTTTCTGCCTTTTTGCTTAGATATTCGCTTGCCGATATATCTGTTACGCTTAGTAACCAATTGGAATCTGTTGTGGAATATTTTCCAAGAAGACATCAGTGCACATTCTACAACACAGTCAAACCATCACACAATAAAACGCTTAAATATGAGATAGTGAAAATCTTAGACGTATAATTTATTTATCAGACTTAAATAAATACTTACCTAGTTCTAAATACTTATCGAAAAAATAATTCCACTGAACGTCAGAACCAATAACGTCGACACCTTTCAAAAATGGTAAGAAGGACACCATACAATCTTTTGGATTCCGTCGTAAAATTATAATTTTACAATTCTTTTCAATTCCATCTTTCGGTAAGCAAGAAAATGTGAAATGTGTAGTAAACACACGTGGTCTTGGAACTACACGGAGTTCTTCTATAGATGTAAAATCTAGCATTTCACTAACCATCTCTTTCCTTTGATATTCTGCTTTGCCCGCTAGAAGCATGTTTGTTATTTCCCATACCCAATGGGTACCTTTATATAACAAATATAAATAAATTGACATTATATAACAAATAAACCGGTGTTATTTAAAAATTGAATATAAAAGTATTTCAATTTTTCCATGTATGTGTTTTTTTTCTTGTGTGTTCGTTCTTTTTTCACACAGTTTATGTAACATGTCGCTTAGACATTATCTTTTTCACCATATGAACTAAATTATTTTGTATTAATTAACATTGTTTTATATGCTGTAATGTAATTATGAACAACAGTTTGTTTCCTTTTATCATTTTGTTCTTTATCAGCTTAAACACATATTTCGGAATACGGATTTCCAAATGTCTTGATTTTATCTTTACTGAAGAGACATAAGTTATCGAAATGCTGATATACAAATACTTATGTTTCTATGCTATTTTAACATAAGTTGTTACATTGCTGAAAAGGTTGTGTTAAATTGATGTCGTCTTTACCAAACTAGAAGAACATATACATATCCTTTAATGTTGATAATTCTTGCAATTATATTCTTGTACATACCCCTGATGTTCTGATTTACTACTACGTTGATTTTGCAGAAAAAAGACTAATAGAAATTGGTTCTTACATCAGATCTCTTTCAAACAATTGACAAAACAAAATAGTGTGGGGTCATTCGTTCGTTGTAGAGAAGATGCTTTTAAGTTTGTATATCATAGGTTTTGGTTTGATATGAATTTTATTTAAAATCAATGACATTTTAATCGATGCACAGTTTCTTGTTTCCATTTGAATAATAAGCATCCAATGGATTCAAAATTTATTTGAATGTAAAAAGCTTGTTACTAATTTCAACATTTTTTTTGTAGTATATAACGTTGACTTTCAAAGAGGAGCTGAAATGTAGGAATTGAATACCATAAGGCTACAGTTAATACCTAAATAAAGTCCAAACGGGAGATACGATTACGAACACATTTGTTACCATCGGGCCGATACCACTGCTGGTGGACCAGAGGTCCCCTAGGGTATTCATCAGCCTAAGAGTCAGACTTGTCTGACATGAAAATTTTACCTTGCGTTTGATACAAATTTAATGTTTTTTTTTATCAAAATTCTAACCACTTAAAATACTGAGGCTTCATTCCGTGTATGGCACTCGTTAGATGTCCTTAGTTCTGGAGTTGGCTTCCTATTTCGATATTTTTGGTAATGAGTACTTCTTTCGGACAACTTTTGGATTATGGCTTTCCATATTATTTGATTTCAATGCTGCTGATGAGAGGTTACTCCTTAGACACGTGTACAGTATAGCGATATTTACTGTTCTTGATGCAACTTCGGTATTTGTTTCATTTGTTACCTACCTGACTTAGGAGCTGAGCATATAATTACATCATCAGTATACATCTCCATGTCTTTCACATTTGGAATATGTTTTCGATAATCAGGAAAATTATCTGCCAATTTCAAAGGCATCAAAGCATCTCCAACCCTGCGACACTTAAAACTTTCCCCTCCTAGTGAAATAGACACTATTTCGCCATCATGTGTGATAGGATCTGAAACATTTATAGAAATTCAAGTAAATAATAAATAATTTTTGGGGGGAAATTCAGTTAGGGCATTTTGGGGCACTTCAAAATGAAAGTAATTTCTGTCACAATGAACAACATTTCGTCAAAATGGGCGCGAAATTAAATGTCATTAATCCCGTGTCCTATATTTATAAAGCCTGAATATTATAGCATTTCACCACATAAGGTATAAAAGATGCTTGCTATGGAACATCTTATAAATAAGAAATATTTAAGAGATTTGGATATTTAACGAAAGGATGCAAGAATTGTTTATCTTTCTAGTATGCTCTTGTGTGTAATCAAAATCTATCAAATACATGTAAATTAACATGAGTTCAAATCTTGCTCAATTTAATGAACTTAATGCAGAAATGTATTGCCACGAGTAAATAAAATTACTTTCGGCATGTCAATAATTAGCATTTTTTGGCTGAATTGAATAGGCTATATTTTCTTTTTTATGTATTTTGAACTGAAGATTTGTCACATAGGTTTTCAACATGTAAATTTCTTAACGATTTGAACTCGATATGGACATTTGTTGTCGACGAATAAATATTCGTTAGAAAGGTTTGAATACAGTAGTTTTTTAGTATTCAGTAAATTAGAAATGAGTCATCTTTCACAAATTATTAAATGGGAATGAACACCTAGTTTTATTCCTTATTATATAATGCTCCTTAATTTTAATAAACAAGTCTAAGAAATACTGAAAGTCATGTGAGCTAAATTGAAAAGCCATATACATTGTTTGAAATCAATGTTTCGTTTCATTTCTACTGCTTCTTCATTTGTTTCGTTTGGGGAAGGGGATTTCTTTAAATATTCAGATGTCAGCGTATTTCCATGAATATTACTGAAATATGTGAGGATTCTTGACCAAATAATTCGTGAAATTTTGAGTTTGATTTTCCTTCCGTAGTGCGACATTGTTACCAGCAGAGTAGGCTCCTTGAGTTAGCCGGCGAACACCCCTTGACCCATCTTTCAAAATTACGTATTGTCATTTTCTCTATGTTTATTATTCCAAATGCATACATTATTTGAACAAGATTTGTTTGTGAAACACAACATATGCCCCCAGATACTGCAGTAAATTATATGAAAATACACAATTTTACCCCTTTTGTGCATATTTATGTTCTTCATGACTAGACTTTTACACTTGCAAAGTATTAAAAATCTATGTTGCATAGTTCAAAAGTTGTTTATTACCCTAAAACACCCAATTTAACCCCTTTATTATGAAACAAATGAAGTCCCTTTTGGCCTCTTGTTTACTGAAAATGGTTTAAGAAATGACTAAATACCGAA
>MJUU01074065.1:9712-38233 GCA_002080025.1 Modiolus philippinarum
TAACAAGTGATGATTGTGTTTGGATGCAAACACAGAAGTCACCCAAACGACCCCCAATCAGAATTCATGCATTTTTTACACTTAAAATCATTGCAATGCATGCTGGGCAGTATTCCTGTAAAATTTATCCATTTTGGAGCACTTTGAATTTTTCTGCCATTTTCCCGTTTCCATGGAAACGGCAGCCATCTTTAAAACTTTATGACCAAAAATCATTTCCATGCATGCTAGGCAACATTCCTGTAAAATTTCACCCATTTGAGCAGTTTGAATTTTCCCGCCTTTTTTCCCGTTTCCATGGTAACGGCGGCCATTTTGAAAATTTCTAGGACCAAAAATCATTTCCTTGCATGCAAGGCAACATTCCTTTTAAATTTCATCCAAATTGGAGCACTTTGAATTTTCCCGCCTTTTTCCGTTTCCATGGCAACGGTCGCCATTTTGGAAATTCCGACACCAGAATTCAATTCCACACATCATAGGCAACCTCTGTGTCAATTTTCATTCAAATCGGAGCACTTTGAATTTTCCCGCCTTTTTTGCGTTTCCATGGCAACGGCGGCCATTTTGAAAATTCCAAGACCCGATTGCACCTCTAGGCATGGGTATCTTGCATGGTGTCAAGTTTCATTAAGTTTGGTCCATCCATTTCTGAGAAAACGTGCGGACAAAACTCATGCGGAGAAGAAGAATAATAATAAGAATAATAATAAGAAACGGGGTAAAAACAATAAGTCACCAAACTTCGTTTGGGTGACTTAATAATAATAATTTATAACTGTATCAGGATGCTGATACAAAAGTCTCCCAAACGAACTCCCAAATCAGAAATTCGGGCAAAAAATCACTTCCACACATCATAGCCAGCCTGTCTGTTGAGTTTCATTCAATTCTGAGCACTTTAAATTTTCCCGCCTTTTTTCTGTTTCCATGGCAACAGGTGCCATTTTGAAGTCTTGGAGACCAGAACCCTATTCCCCATGTCTAAAACAACCTTTCTGTATAGTTTCATCCAATTCGGAGCACTTTCATTTTCCCGCCTTTTTTGCAAGTTCCATGGCAACCGGTGCCAAGTTGAAGTCTTGAAGACCAGAAACCAATTCCCCATGTCCTAAGCAACCTTCCTGTAAAGTTTCATCCAATTCTGAGCACTTTCATTTTCCCGCCTTTTTTGCCATTTCCATAGAAACCGGTGCCATTTTGAAAATTTCAAGACCTGTTTGCACCTTTCGGGATAGGGATCCACCTTCCTGTAAAGTTTGGTGAAGATCGGACCATTAGTTTCCGAGAAAATGGTCGGACAAATTTTGAGGCGGAAAGACAAGAAGAACAAGAAAAAATAAAAATAAGAATTGAGTAAAAACAATAAGTCTCCCCAAACTTCGTTTGGGAGACTTAAAAATAAGAATTGAGTAAAAACAATAAGTCTCCCCAAACTTCGTTTGGGAGACTTAATAACAAAGAAACAGACAAAGAACAATATGTCGTCCCGACTAGGTCTGGGGCGACATAATAAATCATGTAATAAAAAGACAAAACCTTTTTTATGGACTTAAAAGTGAAATTAAGGCTGTGATTTATTTTTAAACACTGGAACGAAAAAAGAAAAACAATTGTAACTGAAAATCTGAAGAAACTTCGTTTATATTTAAAATAACGTCAGTATATGGCTATTAACCTATCTATTGTATCCATCGGCAAACAAATACGGGTGCAAAAAGAGAGCAAAGGGGGTAATTCCAAAATCAGAAATCCAAAAACACAGCAATTCATATAAGACACAAACTCTTGAATTGTAGTACTTTAATAAGAAATCAAATAATGATAAAAGTTAAAGTTCTTCGTGTACTATGCTCGCAAAATATTTCCTTGAATTGATTGTCACTACTTTTTACATAGATATGATTTTATACAAATTTCTAATTTTAAATTTTCTTTAATGGCAAACAAGTGTAGCTGGTGTTCACATAAAATTCAAACAGAGTAAATGCATATGAGATATATAACATTTCCAATAAAAATTAATTAAAAAAGCAAGAGCTATAAATTTTGTGTTGCGTGTAAAGGGGAATAGAAATAATACGTCATACCATACTTTTAATACGTTGTCTTTGTTTTTTTTTTTTGGTCATTTTTTTGTTTTTCTTGTGCAGTTCTTTGGTAGAATTTAGCATGTGATTGTAGTGTTCGGCCATTGTAAGTATTTCCTGTTATCTTTTCTTCATTAATTTGAAAAGGGGTTTCATCTAGAGAAAATAAAATGTATGTATTGTTTCAACAATAAATCCCGTTCCAAATCAGAATGCCAAAAATGTTCTGTGTTGGGTTGTGTTTCCCTGATTCTGTCGTATGTTATACGGATTTTCTTACTGGTCTCTACCTTTGTTCGATTCGGAATTTTGTTGTAACTTTTATTCATATATATACATGTACCTAAGAAATAATCCATGGACGCCGGAAGTTTGTTGGATGTTTACATATGGGTGGCGATCATTTTTGTTAATATTTTACCCAGAGCGTTGCGCTACGGAGCGAGGGGTTATATCGAAAAAAGGACACCCATGCATATGTTCATTGACTACAAACCACCGGCGAACATGATTTTATTTCATGATCATGGCGTACCTATGGTGTGCAGGACAATAACATCAAATTACATAAAATGTTCTGACGTTTTGTGCAAAAACATAACTGTTTCTCGGGTTCCTAACAAAGGATTTGATGTAGTATTAACTGGTATCGAGATTAATGCATAACTGTTATTGGAGATAAGCTAGGTAACAATATTCTATGTCTTCAGTTATTTTGTGTCAACACTTTTCAATGTGTTATCTTATTTAGGATGTATTCTCCTGAGGGGTGAAATTTTTCCTGCATCAAGTTTTTTTTAAGAAACCTATATTTTTAAAATGCGAAGAACATGAGAAAATCATATCCGAAGAGAAAACCATGTGTCTGTGTGGATAGTTTTGTGCTATAATCATATGAAAACCCCTATTTTTGGCGGTTTTGTGCATATTTCATCAAATTTGGCCTATTTTCGGACCATTTTGGTAAAAATATTGATTTCTATCATCAAGTTTTCTGTCAAAGTTTCAAGATTGTTAAATCTTAATGATCTCACATGTAAGAAACATCACAGGTCCGTGATAAAATAAGAAAGTTTTGTAAGAAAACGTTTCTTTCTTCGGTCAAAAGCTAAAAATGGTAAAATATGTAAGATTCGAGAATTTTCAAATTTTCCATCAACTAAATTGTCAAAACTTCACCATTTTTGTTTTAAATAGTTGGATAATTATATATTTAAGGCCTTAGAGAAGAAATCGTATGAATAAATACATATGTTTCTTGAAAAAAGGATTTTTAATACCCCTACCCTAAAATACGCTAAATTCTGACTGAGATCAATGGTCAATTTTAGTCAAAAATTATAATTTTTTATTTCTCAAAAACTTCTTGTCGTATGAACTTAATTGTTTGACATCCTTTGGAAGAATCATTATATAATATTAATCAATAAAAAAAAATTCACTCATGAGGCAAGTTTTAAGAATTAATCATAAACGAGATTTCAATGAGACTTTCAGGAGAATACATCCTTAAATGTGCTGCTAAATTATCATACTACGATATGCGTACTCTCTAAACAATTCTATTTTGCTATACAAACGTACTCTCTAAACAGTACTATTTCGCTATACAAACGTACTCTCTAAACAATTCTATTTCGCTATACAAACGTACTCTCTATCTATTTCTATTTCGCTATATAATTTGACATGTTTTTACACGAACAAAATACATGTATCAAGGTGTATGTATAGCATACCATGCTGTGTGCACAACTGACGTAACCTACCATATTATGTTGTACGAATAAGATCATTACTATTAACGTACAAAATGGTAAGATGTGCACAAAATATGAAAATCAGAGTGCACCTATCCGGGTCCGTTTCTCTAAAACCTGTCATTAGTTATCAAATATTACTCTGTCACAATTAAATCAATTAGAGAATAGAGAGTTTCTGATCTTATTTTGAAATTTGTACTTTAAGCTCTATTAATTGTTCAATGTCAGATCTCAGAATATGTTGTTTATTACAGTTTATGATTTCTAATGAATTTCCTCTTAACAGTTTTTCTAGATTTTTATAGGATCAATTCTATATGAGGAGTGTCTTTCCTGTTATTGAAGAATTAGGGAGTGTCACTTTTGAATACTTTATTTGATAAATATTTTGTACATTTGTTCAAAATAAATGTAGCTAAACCGCGAGTAATACAACAGTCGTCGTGCACGTCCTTTTAACTGTTAATGCAAAGTCAAAAACTAACAATTAAGATCAACACAAATATGAAGTATCGAGTTCTGACCCATCGCTAATGGATTTATTGCAGTGCAGGCTCTGACAATGTAATTAATGGATAATACGGATGATCAAGCTTAAACCATGAATCGGATGTTTTTGTAATGTGCTGAAAAAACAATGCTTGCCTCCTTGACGATCAATGATACGACTCTAAAAGGACCGACTACAAAGAAAACGTAGTATAACATAAGCTGTCGAAATGGCCATTTGCGGAAACTATATTAACAGTAACTTTGGCATTTTGTAATATAGCTGAAAAAAACAACGGCAGTAGAATACTGCAGGAACAAGGGAAATGGTGATTACAAAAATCGAAGTCCAAAGACATGGCGAATACGGCAACAGAGAAAAAAACAAGGACGTGAGACTGGTGGCTAATATAGAAAAAAATATACGGATTTGTTTTCGTGAAAACAACATTGCATAAAGCAAAGAGTCTTTTTCCCGTTTAAAAATTCGTTAGAAATATACTTTTTTTGTTTTCAAGTTGCTTATATAAAATAACTTAATACCAAAGTTACTGTGAATTTAATTCCTGCATATGCGCATTTCGACAACTTATGTCTCTTCAGTGCAGATAAAATCTTAACGTTTGGAAGACCATTAACTCTAATATGTGTAAATACTGATAGAGAACAAATAACCAATATGATCTAAATGTGAAGCCAAATTCAGCTAAGGACATGGCTTTGCATGAGGGAGATACTCATTAGTTTTCAACAAAATTTACAAAATTTAGATATTATAAGGTTCCAAATAAAATCGGCTCTCGGGTCAGCACCGAAGTACTGACTAATGGGCTGGTGAATACCCTCGGGGACTAACAGTCCACCAGCAGTGGCATCGACCCAGTGGTAATAAATAACTAAATACCGAAGTTACTGTGACTTTAATTTCTGCATATGCGCATTTCGACATCTTATGTCTCTTCAGTGCAGGTAAAATCTAAACGTTTGGAAGACCATTAACCCAAATATGTGTAAAAACTGATAGAGAACAAATAACCAATATGATCTAAATGTAAAGCTAAATTCGGCTAAGGAGAGAGCTTTGCATGAGGGAGATACTCCTTAGTTTTCAACAAAATTTACAAAATTTAGATATTGTAAGGTTCCAAATAAAATCGGCTTTCGGGTCAGCACCGAAGTACTGACTACTGGGCTGATGAATACCCTCGGGACTCACAGTCCACCAGCAGTGGCATCGACCCAATGGTAACAAATAACTTAATACCGAAGTTACTGTGAATTTAATTTCTGCATATGCACATTTCGACAACTTATGTCTCTTCAGTGCAGATTGAATCTAAACGTTTGGAAGACCATTAACTCAAATATGTGTAAAAACTGATAGAGAACAAAAAATAAATATAATCTAAATGTAAAGCCAAATTCAACTAAGGACAGAGCTTTGCATGAGGGAGATACTCCTTAGTTTTCAACAAAATTTACAAAATTTAGATATTGTAGCGTTCCAAATAAAATAGGTTTTCGGGTCAGTACCGAAGTACTGACTACTGGGCTGGTAAAATCTCTCGGGGACTAACAGTCCACCAGCAGTGGCATCGACCCAGTGGTAACAAATAACTAAATACCGAAGTTACTGTGAATTTAATTTCTGCATATGCGCATTTCGACAACTTATGTCTCTTCAGTGCAGATTAAATCTAAACGTTTGGAAGACCATTAACTCTTATATGTGTAAAAACTGATAGGGAACAAAATAAAAAGTATGACAATCCCTGTTTTTCTTTTTTTTTTTCTTCTCAAAGCAAACTTTCAACTAATAGATAACGAAAAGCAGTGTATTTAGAACACAAGGTAAATTACTATATCAACCACTAATGTTTAAGGCATAAAAAGCAAAACATGGGATTTGTTTATCATTTGTTTTGAGTTATATAAACAAAAGCACCTTACAGTCATTTTGCGTAGGAATTAAAATCACGGGTCTTAGAAAACACTAACACATTGCTGTTTGTAGCCAGACTTTCCTATATTTAATATTACTGATTATTCGGATTTCGTTTGGTTTTATGCATTTAATACATTTTTGAAATTATGGATTTCCTTTGTTTGGGTTCTAGTGCTGCTGATGAGGAATTAATTTCCGAAATGGCCATACAGCTCATTAAACTTATTGCAGTTGGAGTTAACATATGTGTTATGATCTCATGTTCATTTATTCCATATCCTTTCGTAAAATATTTAATACCGCATATATCTGATTCTTAGAAAGGTGGAGAAATGGTTGCATTGTCAGAGTATCATTTCATAGCCGTTTTTATTGTCACAATTGCCATAATTCTACCTGTTGTTCTTACCATTGCATACTGTTATTTGAGGAAAGAATCGAGAGCTCGATGAACATCAAAATTAGTCAGCTGTGGTTCTACTCCATCAGGTCGACCAAGTAATGTTTCTACTCCATCGGATCGCTCAAGCTGCACAACGACATGTAAGTATAACATTAATTACTTCTTATTCGTTTTTTTCTGTTTTGTTTATGGGGTTCATTGACAGATTGTTGCCTGTGGGTGAACATTTCAGTCTTGTGGCCTGTGGGTGAGCATTTCCGGTGTCATTGGGGTGGATGGCTTAAATAAATTAATTGCGAACATCTTTACCAAAATGAATGTGAAATAATACTTCTTCAGAAGTTTATGTGGATATGAAAAATTGTGTTCATATCATAAATATCTAGATTTTTGTGGAAAGGTGCATATTTCTGTATTACTTGAAAGCAGCTAATAAGCAATGTAAAACCGTGGATAACATGAAGCATCTACAATGGCCAAAAATTACAATCACAAGCCACGATCTGCCAGTTAACTACACAGGAAAACACAAATAAGACAAAAGACAAACGTAAACAGCGATAAGAACTCAAATCTATTATCTCAAATGAGCACATTTTTCATAAAGAGACAATTTGAGAAATCAATAAGTTAATAAGGTAATTGAGAACCGAACCGTCAATCCAAAACGAATAATCCAAGGACAATGGCAACATCGGAAACAACAAAGAAACAAAAACACAACATGAGTACGGCACAGAAAAGAAAAACGAAGACACACAAAAACACACAGATGAACAATAAGGACCCAATAAAAACCATGGGTGAGATCGGGTGCACCGGTAGAGTAAGCATCTCCTGCTTCTCATAAGACATCTGCCATGTCAAATCCGGTATTAAACTCACATCCGTGAGAGAAAACAGCAATTAAGCTTTAAAGGGAAAGATCTGTTGTCTTCTGGGAAACAGATCTCCCGTAGCGGTCCACAAGATGGTGATGTCGACCGTAAAATTTCTGGGAGATGACTTCAAGTTTTTGGTAACATACCTTTTTTAAAGTAGCCTATTTGTGAGCAACCGGGCTCTATCAAGGAAATAACTGTATCGAACATATATCAAACAAAGTCTCTTGAAAAGCGAATGAGCTGGGAGATGTTAACTCCGTATGCCGGTGCAGCTGAGATGTTGCTACAAAGAAAAGGGAAGTTGACTATTGGAAAAGTGAAGTGATCGCGTTTGTCGTACTGCTTAGTTTGAAGTCTACATGTAGCTCAGATGTCAATTTCGAGATGAAAGTCAAGGAATGAGGCCGATGTGGATGTGTCTGTAGTATCCTTCATTTCGAGCTCTTTTGGATATATCAGATGAAGAAAATCACCAAAGCGAGGGTTGTTTAGTGACAAAATATCATCTATATAACGGAAGCTAAAATTGAAGGATTGGGCCAGTTTTTTTTTCTTTATTTTGAAGTTCTTCGATGAATTCAGCCTCATAAGGTTGAAGAAACAGATCGGCTAAAAGAAGTGCATAGTTTGTGCCCATAGGAATTCCGATAATCTATCGAAAAACAAGTCCTCTAAATTGGACAAATATATGGTCGATCAGAAACTTTAACATTTTAATTACTTCTTCCTCTGTATATCTTTTCTCCGAATCTGAGTCATTTTTCACGGAGTAGAAAAAAGAAGGGAAACGGGGAATGTGTCAAAGAGACAACGACCCAAAGGGGAGTAATAACAACTCAAAGCCACCATAAGATCTTCAATGAACGTTGAGAAAACCCCACACTCAACGGTAGGTCGGAGTAGACCCCTGAATAAAGAGTAATCAAGTTCAGCGAAATAAACATCATCCTAGATTCCTATAGACATAAAGTAAACTAACTAGAAAAAAGACAAGACACACAAAGGCTTAATAAATTTCCCGACTTAGGACAGGCGCAAACCTGCTGCGGTGGGGTTAAACTAGTTTTATTAAGCCCAAACCTTCCCCCTACAGCCAATGTGATAAATAAAAAAACAATCGTAACAACAGTAAAATTCAGTTGGCAACAGGGCTGAGTCAATTGTGAAAAATGGAACTGAAAGAACTAAATATACGGACATAAACATGAAATCACAAGAGACTACTAGCAGTTAACTGACATGCCAGCTCCAGACCCATTACCAACTGACAAAGTAAGTTATGTACCCCCACTATACAGCTTCCACCAAGATCCCTTCCTGTGAGGAGTTTAGGATAATGATTTCATGCATATACCGGAATAGATAACCCGTGTCCATGCAATACACATTTTAGAAATTTAGAATATGTTTAGTTAAAATGCAAAGACCCTATCAAAAATCAATGTTAATACCAAAGAAGGCCATGTACGTAATGACTTGACGACAATACCGTAATTATAACCCTTATGAATTAGACGATTTAAAGGTTTTATAAGTTTGTTGGGCGAGTTTAAGTATTTTTTACTCTTATGTAAAACATTACCGTAAAATAAGGGATGTGAAATACCAGCCTTGATTAGATGTTTACAGGTTGCATTGTATTTATGAACTAAGTCTTTATATCGATGATAAAATTTAGTAAAGGTTTTAACTAGTTTGTGATAACGAAAACCCTGATGTAAGAGTTTTTCAGTTATGAAAAGATTCCGTTCATTAAAATCGCAAACGTTATTACATACTCTAGCAAATCGAATAAGTTGAAATATGTAAACACCATATGATGGCGCTAATGGAACATCGCCATCCAGAAATGGATAATTAACTATGGGAAAAGAAAAATCGTCCCTTTTATCATAAATCTTAGTATTTAATTTACCATTCGTTATATCAAAATTGATGTCTAAGAACAGACAATGATGATTATCAGAATTTGCTTTATTCAAAGTAAGTTCTTTAGGGTAGATGTCCTTATAATACGTATTGAAGTCGTCATTATTTAAAGCTAAAATATCATCCAAATATCGGAAAGTGTTGTTAAACTTTTCAATAAAATGCTGTTTAGATGGGTCTTTGCTGATGTTGGTCATAAACTGAGATTCGTAGCAGTAAAAAAAGAGGTCCGCTATAAATGGTGCACAATTGGTACCCATAGGAATTCCTATGACCTGGCGATAAATACAGTTACCGAAACGAATGAATATATTGTCAAGTAAAAATTCAAGTGCTGAAATCATATAAAACAAGTCCAATTAGTTGAATTCACAATCGGATTTTTTGAATGCCCATTGAATAAGACGTCTGAATTTTTCCTTTATAAGATTATGTGGTATAAAGTATAGAGGGTAGAGAAAACAAAACTTTCAAGGGATTCAAAAGGGGCATTATAAGCATTCAATTTATCGAGAACTTCCAATGAATTTTTTACACTCCAAAAATGATTGACACCACTGTTTTCATGTACTTTGTTACAGAAATTTATAACCAGGTTTTTAATAGCAGTCAAAGTATTAGTGAGTATAATAGAAACTTTAGTTGTAGAACAGTGACTAGATGACAAAATGAATCTAGATTAATATGGCGTTTTGTGGAGTTTAGGAACCCGGTACATAGTTGGAACTGTTTTACTATTAGAATTAACCTGTAAAGATGTGGCTGTTAGAAAATGTATGTTTGTAATTTCACTTTCCGTTAATTTGGTTAATTGAAAAGTATGTGAACTGGTAATTTCTTTTTGGAGTACTTCTATATAATGTTTACGACAATGTTTAGAGGCTTGTCCTCTACCTACAACAATATACCTATATCTTTGTTCTCCGGATCCGTTCTTACGTGAGAAACATCTATGAATTAAACATTTCAACCGAGATTTTAGTTGTTCATAAGGATTAGTAGTGTAGACTGTGGAAAAGTCGAAAGTTTTAATGGTGATTATGATCTAGATTTTAAGATGTCAAGTAGATCTTTGGAGTTTTTCAAAATCCATATATGACTTACAACGCTTCTTGAAAAGCAAGTATCATAGTATCTTTGAAAGCCCTCTTTAACAGCTGTCAAGATGGAGGTTATCAATTTAGATATAGGTTTTGGAGGTTATCAATTTAGATATAGGTTTTGTAGGACATTTGGCGGATCCAGCGATGTTTCGTTCTTTGTATTGGCATTTATGTAATTTTGGTACCCAGTACATAGAGGGGAGATCTGGTGAAATAACAAAATACCGAAATAACTGTGAACTGTATCTGCATATGGCAATTTCGACAACTTATTATTTGTCTTGTGTAATCACAATAACTTTTCAGTACCTGACAAGTCAATAAACGATTTCAGCCACTCCGTGTAGGGGAAGAAACATTTTGGAATACATTTTAGAAGTTTCTGTCGATAATCCATTATACGCCGGTTTATCTGGATCTACGAAAGATCGAGGACCGATTGCATTGTCAGAGTTTCAATTTATAGTCATCATTGCCTTTACTGTCTTTACTATTTTTATCATAGCATGAAGCTATTTGAGGAAAAGGGTTAACGTTCTTTACTCTAAGAGTATTGAGAATTGTTGGTGAATACAACATGTACGAATCTATTTTTGAGTACATGCAAACAAATTTATTTAAATTATTTATTTGAAATTTTTTTATTCCGACAAGAACTAAAAACGAAATGATAACAGAAAGCACCTACAGATACTGATAAAAAAATCACATGCTACAATCCACAATGGAACTGTACAAGAACAACACAAATAAAAAAAACAAACGTTAACAACTATAGGAACCAGCAAAAGAGAGTGTTAGGGTAAAACCGGTTTATGGGTACCCAAACATCCCTTCTCCCTATCCCGTTTTCCTATAGTACAATAAGCGCCTACAATTAAAATCAATACACGTAGACTTCTAACTCGACAACCACTACCTTGAAAATAGTAATAAAAATTCAAGTAAGAAAGATAGATCAAGGCCAGCCAATCAGAAGGTAAAACCTTCCTTGTCCCATCAAACTTTTCTTTGTAAAAGGAAAATTTATTTTGGTGGATAGTTGAGACAACATAGTTTGATTGAAACGTTTATATTGTTCCAGATTCAAAATATTGTTAGTTGCCTGTTATTTTATCTTCAGTTCTAGCATTTATAAAAGTTCGAAGCGTGTGTAATTTAGCATGGGAAGCAATGTTGGTGTCATACATAGTCTGCATGTGTTCTCCAAATTCCAATTACTATTTTGAATTCCTCAATGATAGAGAAGGTAAAATATTCGAAGAGATTGCTTTTTCAATATCATAAAATGAATGCATGTGTATAAAAAATCCTTACAACTTTGTTTATTGCAGATTCCAATCTTCGTTTTGACTATGGAAGAGACACATTGGATCTATCAGGAATTGGAAGCAATGGTTTTACTTCCGTCTTCAACTGAGTGATTCAAAACATTTCAATTTTGTACAAAGTGACATTAATCTGATGAGACATAAGTTGTCGAAATGCGCATATGCAGAAAGTAAATTCACAGTGACTTCGGTATTTAGTTATTTGTTACCACTGGGTCGATGCCACTGCTGGTGGACTGTTAGTCCCCGAGGGTATTCACCAGCCCAGTAGTCAGTATTTCGGTGCTGACCCGAAAGCCGATTATTTTTGAAACCTTCAAATATCTAAAATTTTGTAAATTTTATTGAAAACTAAGGAGTATCTCCCTCATGCAAAGCTCTGTCCTTAGCTGATGTTGGCTTTAAATTTAGATCACTTTGGTTATTTGTTCTCTGTCAGTTTTTAAACATCTTTGAGTTTATGGTCTTCCAAACGTTTAGATTTTATCTGCACTGATGAGACATAAGTTGTCGAAATGCGCATATGCAGTGAGTAAATTCACAGTGACTTCGGTATTTAGTTATTAATCAGGATTAACGAAGACAAACATTTTACTATCTACTTAAAAATTCTAATTTACAGATTTTCTTTTTCTGATACACAACAAACTGTTTGTGCGTCTCGAACGAAATAAAAAAACTAACAAGGATACATCTCCCATTCAATACAGAAGTGATCTGACGGAGTCACAACGGGCCTTTCCTAAGTCTTATGTCTAACAGAATTTTGAATTCATACCACGAGATTCTAAGCTACATGTTTTCTTGGATGCAGGCCAAATAACTTGCAAGATACGCTTACGCACCCCTCGATAAAACAGTCAATTTTTGTATTTTCCGTTTTGTACATAATGCAAATATTTTTGCATTTACCCTTGAATATTTGCGTGAATTGATAATTCCATGAACTATTGATTTTCTATGCCATGTGTAAATAAGTTACTGTGAATTTTGTTTCTGAATGTGGCGATTTCGACAACTTATGTCTCTTCAGTGCAGATCAAGTGAAAACATTTGGAAATCCGTGAACCGAAAAAAGGCCGCAATCTTTAAACAGTCATTATACAATTATTGAATACAATATAGGTTGCTTCATGGATTAAGCGAAATGAAAAGGTCTATTCATCAAGCCAAGAGCGAGGTGAATATTGCTTTTTGAGAGTTAATAGATTTTTGTGGCAACCTGAATTGTTTCATGTTATGATTATTATTATTATATTAATATTCTTGGCCAAATTAATTGGGGAAAGACATTTGTTTTTTTCCCTAGCTATAGAGATGAATATAATACATTATCATTTGTTTTACATATAATTGATTCTTAAATGATAAATAATCTTAATTAGTGTCTTTTAATTAATTATTATGAAAGTTCTAACAATAAATTTGAAAAAATACACGTCTTTCTGAAATTGAATGAACTATGCAAACTCTAAATTTTCATTTTATTTTTAGCCCAACCTCGGAGGAATTTACAGTTTTTAATTCTAATAGCCGTTTAAATGTTAAGAAATGGATAACAGGAAACACCTACAATGGCTGAAAAGTATAATTGCATGCCACAATCTACCTTGGAACTACACGTATAAGACAAAATCCTTTCGTAAAATATAAAAGACAAACGTAGACAACGATAGGAACTCGGGACAGCCAGACTTGGTACCGGCACTAGCAAAAGCCAGCGGTAGGATTAAAGCACAAATTTGACTTGACATTATACATACTCATAACCTATCAACCTGTTTATATCAGCAAACAAGAAAACAAAAATTAGAATAAAGCATGTAATAAAAAAAGACAAAATTAATATTTTTTATGGAGTGAAAAGTGATTATTAAAGTTTGTCATTTTTTAACACTGGAAAGTAAATAACGAAAAAAAGAAATCAATTTCAACTGGTAGTCTACAGAAACTACATGTATATTTACAATAACCTCTGTATTTGGCTATGTACCTATATATTGCATCTATCTGCAAATGAATAGCCAAGTAAAAAGGAGCAAAGGGGAATTTAAAAAATAAAATTCCAAAAATACGGCAATTCATATCAGACACAAATTATTAATTGTTGAGGGAATTTTATTTTACTACTGCTAGGATTTATATCTACTTCAGCTTTATTGTGTGTCGTCTGATGAAAACAAAAATGACGAGGGAAAAACTATTTAAAATAGTGATAGGAGTTGGCTTAAACAATCACTGCTGCGTGGCTAATTGCAGAAAAAAACACCTTGTCCAATGAATTAAATTGGTAATGAAAGTAATGATAAATGATCATTTTGTTGTTGTTCATTTTTTAAAATTTTCTAAAGACCCATCAAAGCTTATCTTATAATTATTCTTGTAGAGAGAGCTTTGTTCTCAGCCATTTTGAAATTTATTGCCTTCGAAAACAGGTAGAATATCGAACAAAAAACGCAGGTAATAACATAGATCAAGAGTAAAGGCAAATGGGAACGCTAAAAACCGGAAGACCAAAGACACGAGAAAAAGCTTCAAAATATATCACAAATCTAAAGCTTGCTCCTTGAAACACGTGTACAGCATAACAAAATTTACCGTTTTTATGCAACTTGGGTATCCATGAAATTAAGATTGTGCATATTGAAGCATTTTTAGCACGTTTCTATATGACTCATTTTAAGACAAATTTATCAACATGGATTTATTATGAGTTATGAGCAAAGCTCAAAACTCATTGGTGAAAGCCTCATTGTGACTTCAAGGTGATAAACAACAATGACAGGGTTGTTCAATTACTCGGTTTTACAATGCATTTGTGGAGATTTTGTCTCATTTGCATTGACTCAATATCCCTTCATTGTTTATTTAAGACCAGAGTTTGTGGAGTCAGCAAAAAGACTCCCTTGCATGAGATGTATGCTCTCTATACATTTCATCTTCGCTAGCCAAGGGTCACGATCGATCCGCTCATTTTCTCTTCAGGAGAGGAGCAGATCCTAACCCTTGGCTTGCGAAGATTTATACATTTCAGTTTTGGTGAAATTGTTCTGGGGAGAATTTGTCATGTACATGGCTGCACTATCTCACATTCAAAATTTGGCAATTCATTTTTGTAATTTCAAAATATTATTCTGACCACCTGTTTATATTGCCGACTTCTCACTTTTTCCTAATGCAAAGTTTTCTTACAATCCACTCGATTAATGTTTGCTGTCAAACCGGTGCTAGGCTCCGCCTTAAACTTACTATGAGTAAAGCTAATTTTTGAAGGCCTCTTGCTGATTGATAATTTACTTTCGAATCAACTTTTTTTCTGATTCCATTTTGAAAGTCTTTGTCCTGAAGTTATCATGATGCCTGCAACAATGACCTTTGCTCATACCTTATTTTTTGTCAAGGCAGCCCCTAAAACCATTTCAGTGGAATTTCTTATTATTTCAACTAGTCTGAAAGATAGAAACAGTTGTTTTTTCAATAATGTTTGGAACAAAATTTATGTTTTACTTTATTAACCTTTCCTCCCTTGTGCAATGCACGCTCTTTGTAATTTCAATGTAATTCAGACTAGTTTTATTTTTAAAAGGTGATAAAAATTTATTCTTCTCTGTAATCTTATTTTGGCTTTCTTTTTAGATCACATTTGGTAATTTGTTCTCTATCAGTTTTTAAACATCTTTGACTTTATGGCCTTACAAAAGTTTAGATGTTATCTGCACTGAAGAGACATAAGTTGTCGAAATGCGCATATGCAGAATTTAAATTCACAGTAACTTCGGTATTAAGTTATTTGTTACCACTGGGTCGATGCCTCTGCTGGTGGACTGTTAGTCCCCGAGGGTATTCACCAGCCCAGTAGTCAGTACTTCGGTGCTGACCCAAAAGCCGATTCTATTTGGAATCTTACAATATCTAATTTTAGTAAATTTTGTTGAAACTAAGGAGTATCTCCCTCATGCAAAGCTCTGTCCTTAGCTTATTTTGGCTTTCTATTTAGATCACATTTGGTAATTTGTTCTCTATCATTTTTTAAACATCTTTGACTTTATGGTCTTCCAAACGTTCAGATTTTATCTGCACTGAAGAGACATAAGTTGTCGAAATGCGCATATGCAGAATCAAAATTCACAGTAACTTAGGTATTTAGTTATTTGCAACAAAAGCTTTGTTTTCCATATTGTCTTAATGGTCAAAAATACCATATCAAAAATTATATAAACGTAATTATTATTTTTGAAGAGGTTCAGTTGGTACTTATTATCATTTTTTTCGTCCTTTTGTAGATGTTATATCCATTTAATTTGTTAATTTTGCAACAATTTTTTTGTATTGATGATATCTTAGAATATTGATTAATTTTAGTCAAATGTAGCATATGTAGTACTCATAATTGTTTTTTTTTTATTTTATCTTCACTGGAAAGATAAAAGTTGTCGAAAATCGGAAGTCCATTATGAAACATAACTATCTGATTTTTCTTCCCAAATTTTATTTTGTTATTAAGAAGTTTAATTTTTGATAGTTCAATACGTTGTCTTCATGGCATTATGCCGTCATTTTTCCAATTTTTCCTCATATTTGTTCCATACATTTCGAAAGGTATCAAAAATTTATCAAATTTCAAAAAAGTTCCGAAATATGTTTTGTTCTTGATCCATTTAAGCAATAACAGTACATTATTTGAAAACTAGTACCTGAGGACTTAGGTCGTAGATTTGATTGTATATTTTGTCCGTCAAATAAAGATTGATGCCCTTGGGTATTCAAATAATGTAGTGTTATTGCGATTCTAATGCAATAGGACGATTTTGGCGATTTTTTTGGCCTGTGCATTTATAATCATATTCGGAACTAAACTAAACAGGGAACCTACTCTGTCCCAGGTGTGTAGATGGTAGAACGGACGGCTAGTTTTATCCAATCAAAGCCTTCGTTATATATATTAATGTTGCATTAGAATTTACAATATTTTTAATAAAGCAGATGCTCTAGAAAGCACTAGCTGTATACATGGTGCAGGTTTTAAAAGGAAAATAGAAATAATGCGAAGGGGATATTTGATAATAAATTTTCATATTGATATCACTAGAGAATTAGGGGTAATAGAGAAATTAATCTTTTTTTTCTTTATTTCTCTTGTTTCAACGATAACCCATAATTTCTTATATATAAACAATAATATAGGGTTATTGCATGAATATTGGGGAATATTGTCCGGAGTAGAATTTTATATTGCAATAGCTTTCCAGTGCAATATATTTTCTACGAGATACAATATTCTTCAATAATATGCAATAACCGTTATTATAAAAGAGCCTTTTATTGTATAACAAAGCTGAATTGATTAATTGTTCTCTATCAGTTTTTAAACATATTTGAGTTTATGGTCTTCCAAATGTTAAGATTTTATCTGCACTGTAGAGACATAAGTTGTCGAAATGTGCATATGAAGAATTTAAATTCACAGTGACTTCGGTATTTAGTTATTTCCTATAATAAGCGAATATTGTTGTCAATGATATCATGAAATATTTGCACTGGTGCAATAAATACAGATTAATACAAGGGCATTTCCATATTGGCCTGGTTATCTCCCCGAGACAACCATATTGGCCCGAGACGAAGTCGAGGGACAATATGGGTGGAGGGATGATAATCAGGTCAATATGGAAATGCACGTGTATTAAACTTTTTATTACATACTTCCGATATTTAGAAATGCCAGGCCGATATGGACCGGAAGTCGTTTATTTGCCCAGGCCAATATGAACCAGAAGTCGTTTATTTTGTCTGAGATGCACGAGGAGCATAAAATAACCTATTATTTTCCTGGGGTGTGAAATGTTGGACAGTTTACTTCCGGTCATATTGATCATGCAAAAACGCTTTTATTTCTACTAAGTATGTAATAAATTTCATTATTGCACACCTACTTTTGGTTGCTTTCATTTAGAAATAGTATGTTGCTTTACAATAAAACATTTTTTCGATAAATGCATAGTGTAAACAAAATCGATAACAAAATATTGAAATCATTCCACATAGTTATTGTGTCTATCATTTCTATATAAAACAATTTAAATTTTCAAATTAAATGTTGCGCTCAAACGAACGGTAACAACTGGGTTATATTTTACATTTAAAAAGAATGATACTTGTGGTTTAAACAGTACAATGTAGATTTTATAATCTTACAGTCAACTTAAGGTAAATATATGCACTCATTTCATTTGGGAACTTTAAAAAAAAAAGGTATTTAAGTTGGCCGCAGGTTTAGTATTACAATGGGCGCACGGGGTAGGCTATATAACAGATATTTATTGTATTTTGATGGGAGCTGATCCATTTGAAAAGTCATGAAAATAAATGACATATCTTGGAGATGTGTAATAACTAATACCGAAATTACTGTGAATTGATTTTCTGCATATGCGCATTTCTCATCAGTTCAGAAAAAATCTAAACGTTTGGAAGACTATCAACTCAAAGATATTTAAAAATGATATAGAACAAATAATCAATATAATCTAAATGTAAAGCCAAAATTAGCTAAGGACAGAGCTTTGCATGAGGGAGATACTCCTTAGTTTTCAACAAAATTTACAAAAAATTAGATATTGCAAGGTTCCAAACAGAACTGGCTTTCGGGTCAGCACCGATGTACTGACTACTGGGCTAGTAAATACCCTCGGGGACTAACAGTCCACCAGCAGAGGCATCGACCCAGTGGTAACAAATAACTAAATACCTAAATAACTATGAATTTATTTTCTGCGTATGCGCATTCGGACAACTTATGTCTCTTCAGTGCAGAAAATATCTGAACGTTTGAAAGACCATTAACTCAAATTAAACTATTTTTGCTTTATTTAATGGATTAAGTCTTATATGATTTCTTTGCCATCTGCTACTGGTTCTAAAAAGGATAAAATGTTACAGAATACTTTAGCATAATACTTGAGTTTCGAGTTCGTTGCGTTTTTAATGTTTTCAATAATTGTTCAAAAGTGATTAAGAAATATTATGCCATTTTTTATAATATGCTTTTAAAAAGAACTTACTTTAGGCAGAGCAAATATAATTTGACAACTTTATGTGTCTTTCGTCAATTTCAAAGAAGCAGTCAAATTGTCCGTCATGAATACACATATATTATAATTGAAAATGGGTATGCTGCAAGCCGTCGTCCTAATTAAAGTGTATTTTTTTTGTCGTAGTTGTTATCGATTATTATTATTCCATATACCCAACAGTAAAAATGCACCCAAATGAAAGTTTTTAATTCACCCAAATGTAGTTTTTTTGCGCCAATTTGAAATATATTTTGCGCCCAAATGCGAATTTAAAAAAATCCATAACTGAAACTAGAGACAATGATACACACTCTTATGTTTGCGGCTATTTTGCATCAATACGTGTCTAATTGTTCCCCTTAATGCCCTTCGGTCGTATAATGCTACGATCTGAGTAGTGTCTAAATTATTTTATTTCACAATACAATTTTATCTGTTTTTAGTGTGTGCACACAAAATATCAAGATGTTATGCTGCGCACAACTTAATGTGCCTACGATATTCCTGTTGCAAAATACGATTGCTATAATTTACATAAAAATGTGATCTTCCAAACGTTTAGATTTTATCTGCACTGAAGAGACATAAGGTGTCGAAATGCGCATATGCAGAAAATAAATTGACAGTGACGGTATTTAGTTATTTGTTATCACTGGGTCGATGCCTCTGCTGGTGGACTGTTAGCCCCGAGGGTATTCACCAGCCCAGTATGCAGTACTTCGGTGCTGACCCGAAAGCCGATTCTATTTTGAACCTTGCAATATCTAAAATTATGTAAATCTATTGAAAACAAAGGAGTATCTCCCTCATGCAAAGCTCTGTCCTTAGCTGATTTTGGCTTCACATTTAGATCATTTGGGTTATTTGTTCTCGATCAGTTTAAAACGTCTTTGAGTTTATGCTTTTCCAAACGTTTTGATTTTATCTGCACTGAAGAGACATGAGTTGTCGAAATGCGCATATGCAGAAAATCAATTCACAGTAACTTCGGTATTTAAGTATTTGTATTCTCAGAGTTTTTAGATTTTGTTTTTTGGAGTACACCTATCAGAGTTCTGTTTGAAAATGACCGGCCTCTGCTGAAATTATATACCCCAATTTTAATACAACATGGCGAAAAGAACAGCACTAATTGATTTTGAGATCTTGAGATCCATGTATTCGTAGAGACTTTATCTTGTGTGCATTCACTAAATATTTCTTCATCATTTTTTTCTAAAACTTCAAACCTTTAAATGCTAGATAGAAAAATATGTCATTTCTAACAGTTTCCCACGAATTTTTTTTGACAATTTTTTTATTGGATTAATTTATATGAGGAGTGTCTGTTCTGTTTTTGTAAGAATTTTGGAGTTTTACTTCCGATTACTTTATTTTATAAATATTTTATAAATTGTTTTTGGCTGATTATGGCTTTACATTTAGATCATATTGGTTATTTGTTCTGTATCAGACATAAGTTGTCGAAATGCGCATATGCAGAAAATAAATTCACAGTTACTTCGGTATTTAGTTATTTGTTACCACTGGGTCGATGCCTCTGCTGGTGGACTGTTAGTCCTCAAGGGTATTCACCAGCCAAGTAGTCAGTACTTCGGTGCTGACCCGAAAGCCGATTCTATTTGAAACCTTGCAATATCAATTTTTTTGTAATTTTTGTTGAAACCAAGGAGTATCTCCCTCATGCAAAGCTCTGTCCTTAGCTGATTTTGGCTTTACATTAAGATCATATTGGTTATTTGTTCTCTTTTAGTTTTTGAACATCTTTAAGTTAATGGTTTTCCAAAAGTTTACATTTCATCTGCACTGAAGATAAGTTGTCGAAATGCGCATATGCAGAAAATAAATTCACAGTAACTTCAGTATTGAGTTATTTGTTACCACTGGGTCGATGCCTCTGCTGGTGGACTGTTAGTCCCCGAGGGTATTCACCAGCCCAGTAGTCAGTACTTCGGTGCTGACCCGAAAGAAAATTCTATTTGAAACCTTGCAATATCTAATTTTTTGTAAATTTTGTTGAAACTAAGGAGTATCTCCCTTATGCAAAGCTCTGTCCTTAGCTGATTGTGGCTTTACATTTAGATCATATTGGTTATTTGTTCTCTTTTAGTTTTTGAACATCTTTGAGTTAATGGTCTTCCAAAAGTTTACATTTTATCTGCGCTGAAGATGAGTTGTCGAAATGCGCATATGCAGAAAATAAATTCACAATAACTTCGGTATTTAGTTATTTAGATAACAACGACAGTAGAATATCGAAGGAACAAAGGAGTAAATTTTACAAAAAGCGAAGTCCAAAGACATGGCCAAAACGAGAACACAGAAAACAATGACGTTAGACACAGAAAACAATGACGTTAGACAGATATTAAGCACAGAAATAGAAATCACAAAATTATTCGATGGCACAACTTATCTGACTACGACAGTCATCGTGAACGTTCCTTTGACACTCTTGATTTCAAGTCGAACTCTCAGAAGGTATCATTGCCATTAAGCAACATACAAGATATAGAGAGTTACTTATTGGAAGGTTTTTTTTGCAGTTTCGGAAAATGTTATCTAATAACAAAATACCGAATTAACTGTAAATTTACTTTCAGCATATGGCAATTTAAACGCCTGATATTCAAGCGAAAAATTCTGATGATAGAAATTTAGCCGTAAAGTGAAACATTCTCGGATTTCTGCAATGTACTGTTTACCTAAACTTTACATCCTAAGATGGAAAATGAAACAACGATTAGACGAAAAAGGCTCGACTAGATAAAAATAAGTTTACATATGTTACTGAAGCCAACTTTACGGTATTTTGGTATTGTGTTCATCATCACCATTTGGATGAAAAGAATATTGAATAATTTACATTTTACAATTTAATTTTAATCAAATGGCCCTAAAAATAGGATCTGCAAGTTTCGTCATGTCACTCACGAGAATCCACGAGAAACAGGCAATTCGAAAACACTTCATGCCAAAACATGAGGATTATGACGTTCACATTTTTGTTTGAAACGTCATATACGTTCGTTTAAAATGTGACATTCGGGGCAATTTTTTATTCCCGGAAGTTCCAAAAATGTACGAGACTTACAGGCCCTATTGTTAACTAATGAGTAAAATGGAGAAAAAACTGAAAAAATCAATAAGTCTTGCTTTCTCTGATATATTCTTAAGAAATATTACTTTTTATTTGTATTCAAGTTGTTTTTAATGACTGCAGATAACCAATATTTGACCTGCAATTTTCCAAACTCATTTCCAAACCCTGAAGGTAAAATGATACATGGTGTATACATCTTAAAAGAGTTCAGCATCCCAGCTGATCAGTTTCATTACCTATCAAACTGATTGAATAACTGCAGAGTGATTAGTTGATTCATACAGAAAGAAAACTTGTCAAGACAGATGAGTGATACCTGGGGGTGGTTTCAAACTTTGTTTTGACTTTATTCCTTATTCTGAATAGATATATGCTAATTTACAAATAGTATTAATTTCTTTCAAAAAGTAAGAAATACAATTAGGTTCTATTTAACTAAGACAAGTTGAGTCTAATTCTTTGAACTGTTTTATAATTCATGAAAAAAAAACTCTAAAACCATCCCCCTTTTTGTCATCATTTTATCCCCTTTCAAGTAGTTTAATCAGTTTGGTAGAAATTTCCAAGCAAGTGAAACGACTGGACATTCAAATTCTACTCACAATGTCATATTTACAAGAACGAATTTTAACAAAAACTGTTAAAAATTGACAAAATTGCAATCAAAGACAATTCATCGGCATAATATTTTTACAAAATATGAAAATGTATTTGAATTGAATTTGCTGTAATGATCTATAAAGCACATGACCTGTTAAAACTTTTTTGGAGTATTAATGTATTCGCAAAATTGGTATGATAATGGAAAAAAATCACGAGAAAGTGACCAACCTCTTTCAAAAGCCTCACCTTAACTCATCCTTAAATTAATTTCTAGTATTTGCTTTGCTATAAATATATATACGACATATTAGCACCTTATAAGGCCATCATTCACTCCGTTTTGGAATGAAAGGGCAAACGTTCTAAGTAACGCACCTGGCTGACAACACTTCATTGTACGTCTGTATATCTAGTTTTACGAAAGACGGAGAAATGGTTGAATTGTCAAAGTATCAATTGGCAGCAGTTTTCATTGTTATTGGAGCATTTATTTTCCTTTGTGTTGTTATCATTATATGCTGTTGTTTGAGAAAAGGATCGAGACCTCGACGAACATCAAGATTATCTAGCTGTGGATCTACTCCATCAGGCCGATCCAGCTGGACTATGATATGTGAGTATTTATTGTGAATAAGAATTAGCTTGTTTACGTTTGTCTGTTGTCTTTCATATGTGTTTTGTTGTGAAGTTTTCAGGCAAATTGTGGTCTGTATTCATAATTCAAGTCATTTCAGGCGGCTTATTACAAGACACAATCTGCCAGGGAACTACACAGGAAAAACAGGAATGAGACAAAAGACAAACGTAGACAACGATAGAAACTCGGGCAGTCTGCCATGGTACAGGCACTACAAAAACCCTGCTGTAGGGTTAAACCGGTTTACGGGTACCCAAACCTCCCCTTTATCTGTCCTGTTTCCCTATAGTATAATAAACATACGAATAAAACCCAATACAGGTAGACTACTAACTCCATGACCACAAGGACAAAAAGACAATACGTAATTTTGAAAATAGGTTCCCTGCTAAACTGTCGGCTAGAAGCCCACTCTGCTGATAGAACACTGTCGTACCGTCGCACTACGGAAGAAAAATCTAACTCAAAACTCGAAAGGTTTGAACAAGAATCATCATAAATTTCAATAGACATCGGCAGAATCAGTGTGAGGCCAGTGTGTGTGCAATTTTTTTCAGGTCACTAGGTCTCAAAGCTAATTTAACGGATGCAAGCAGAATATCTTTTCGATATCCCCTATTACGTAAAAAATGTAAATAACAAAATACCGAAGTTACTGTTAATTTATATTCTGCATATGTGCATTTCGACAACTTATGTCTCATCAGTGCAGATAAAACCAAAACATTTGGAAGTTCATTAACCAAAATAAGGTGTAAAAGCTGACAGAGAACAAATAACCAAAATGATCTAAATAGAAAAGCCAAAATTCAGCTAAGGACAGAGCTATGCATTAGGGAGATACTCCTTAATTTTAAACAAAATTTTGTAAAATTTAGATATTGCAAGCTTCAGTAAAGTCGGTTTTCGAGTCAGCACCGAAGTACTGACTACTGTAAGTTACGTCCCAGCTTTGCTGGACTTAAATCAATTTCTGGCATTTTTAAAAAACAATTCCGAAAAACGAGGATTAGAAATGCCTTTAATAATAAGCTGTAACGACATATTTAGATATCAAAATCTCATATCTATTATTAAATTTCTTAAGTGTATTCAACATCTTATAAACATCATGTACATTTTCTCCTTATTCCTTCATTCTATAAATTAAATTTTGCAAAAAAATATCTAAAACTAATCAAACATTCAAATCAAACTGTATTGCTGCAATAAATGTATCAAGAAAATTTCTACGAACTAAGTGAAAGACAATACTGCTGTCAGAAATTTCTGTGAAAAGTTTTGTTAATTTCAAAAGAAGCCACGATTTTTCTTAAGAGGTGCAGATTTGTAGTTTACTTTAAACTAGCTTATTGAACAAGTATAAGCTTTTCAAAAATAATAAAAAAAAATAAAAGTAAAAAAGAACCTGCTTTTCAGCATTTAATAATTCTCCTTTAATAAAACATTGGTTAAAACTGTGTAGAGGAGTTCCCAATATCCATATATCTGTGTAGGGTAAATATTACAGACAGTTGTTTATAATTATGTGCTTTGAAATAGTATCTCTCCATTGTGCAAAGAATGGAGAGATACTATTTATTTGAAATATTTCCAACAGGTATTGAGTTAAACTGGTTTTAGAAGTTGAAATAGCGTTCTTCTGCTTCTTCTGCTTCTGCCTCATAATGGCCACCATCAACTACCGTTAGTTGATTATACATGCATGTCGAGTGCAATTGAGAAATACAGTTATATAACAGTACTTTTTACAGCTAAAACTATGTACACTTGTTTGTATCTAATCTGTAGAGTTGGCCACTCGTTTTTGAAGGTATTGAATGACCCAGCTGACACTATGTCTGGTGGTAACGCATTCCAGTCCCGGATGCTTCTTAGAAAAATGAATACTTTCGATAGTCGTTGTTATTAGATGGAATCTGGAATGATAGGTCGTGTGTGTTCCTAGATTTGCGACTTGGTTGGATGAGTCTGCTTTCTTTATTGATTGCTACTTCTTGGCTGTTGATTTTTTAAAGCATATTGAGTCTAGCTTCTTTCCTTCGCTTGTGTAATGGTTTCCAATTCAGTGCATTTAGCATGTTGTCTACACTGGATCTATTCCCATGTTTGTTACAAACGTATCTGGCTCCTCTACGCTGAACCATTTCTAAAGTGTGTATATCCTTCTGCGTGTATGTGTATGCGTATTCTTCTATTGGTCTAACTAGTGAGTTATACGCTCTTTGTTTTGTTTTTTTTGTGGAACCAATGTTTAAATTTCTCCGCAGGAAGGCTAATGTTTTGTTTGTTTTTACACATTATGTTGTTGATATGGTTAGTCCAGCTGTGATCTGATGAAATAAGACAGCTTAGATATTTTGCGCTGTTCATTGATTGTAGAGTATGTCCATGTAGTTTATATTCAAATTTTATGGGTTTAGCCTTTTTGCTGATGATTCAATCTTCCATTTTCTCTCCAATACTTCAAGTTTATTCAGATCAGGACGAGGAGGCTATGACTCATTTTATCGAATGCTTTTGAAAAGTCCATAATGAGTATATGTTTGTTTATGCGCTGACATATTGGGTGAATTCAATAAGATGGATTTCACATAATCTTTTGCTCCTGAATCCGTGTTTTAAAGGGTACAAAATGTTGTTTTTGTCTGCATGGTTCATTATGTTACTAGTGATGTGTTCTATGAATTTGCAGCACACATATTAGAGAGATTAGTCTTTAGTTTTCGGCCTTATGTTGATCTCCTATTTATAAACAGGGCTAACGCTGGCCGATCTCCTGTCTGGTGGTACTTCCCGAGTTTATATTGATGTATTAAAGATTATGGTCAGAATTGGTGCTATATCTGATGCCACGTCTTTTAATATTTTCGGCCGGATGTTAAAATTCGTAATTACTTTGGTCGGGATTGTAAGATTTTGAGTTGAGGTTAATTGTAAGGGTAAGGGTTAGATATGGGATTAGGAACTTAGCATTTTAAAGATAGGGTTGGGGTTATGGTTAGATATAGGGTTACGGATAGGAACACCGTAATATTTAATCGGATGGAAAAATATTCTGTAACAATTATCAGTTGGACATATATTAATGTCACACACTTTATGCGGCGAATCTTTCCATACATTGATTGGATTAGATGACCAGACGCTGGTCATGATGAGGCGAGGTAGATGTAAATCATAAATGAGGCGAGTGTGCTGGAAATTGGGGAGAGCTTGAGGGGGTTGGGCGAGTTGACAGTGGGGCGAGCAGATTAATCGTGTATCGTTGAAACCTTTTTCAGCATGACGATTACAAACACATACACGAGCGTCATACTAGGATAACACCATTTACGAGTTCACCCGAAACTTAAATATCCAACAGGAAGTTTAACCAAAGTAAAAGCCGCTTAGCGGAAATAATCTTTTTTGAAGTAATAACGTTAGAAACTTTATTTAGGGATAACATTGAAACTTCTACTTCTAAAAAAAATCTATTTTTTACAATGCATATTTTTTTATTCAAGTACTTATTAACAATATTGTACATCGAAAAACAAAACAATAACCGTAAATGATAAAATATTTGTCTAAGCTTGAAATGCAGAAATGAAAATTCCATTTATTTAATAAGAGGAAATTCACATCGTGTTTTATATGGGAGTTTGTGTTTTAATTATCTCCCTTTAGACTAAGGGATATGTATTGGTTATTATGTTTCCCCCTTAAACAAAAGCAGACGTTTTGTTTAATCCTAAACTCCTATTCCTCTCCTCTTTCTCATCGTGGTCTTCCTTATTCTCATACAGTCGTGTCTAGGCCAGAACTGTTCTTGACCACTCTGTTCGGCAATTTTGCTATTACCCACATACCCTTAGCTTTCAGGCGAAAAAAACTCTATTGCTAAATTAAAGAGAGAAAATCCAAAGAAATCCATTTCTTGCCAATTTTTTACGTCTTTTATGTCGGTTAAAATCAAACAGACATGTGCACTTCTTTTTACAATTTAATTAAGCCTACAATGCATGTCGGTTAAAATCAAACAGACATGTGCACTTCTTTTTACCATTTAATTAAGCCTACAATGCATAATCAATTTAAATAGGTTTCAAGAAAAGCAGGAAAAGCTGTGTGGTGTATCATAATGATCTTACGACCTTTACCTTTCTCTTTGAGTTCAACTCACTATTTTTTAGTTATGTCTTCATAGACCAGAAATCTTTTACCATTTTAACTTAAGATATTTGGTGTGTGGATATTTTATCATATTATGTAGCGTGCCAAAGTGATTTGTATTAACCTTGACAGTTGACCCTTAGTTGAAAAAATTACATTTCTATACTTTTCACAAATGAAGAATATTACTATATTAGCACACTTCACACTGCTAGTGCTTTATTTTTTGAGAGTAAAACCTTGTTTGTCCTTTCAAAGATTTCTTGAACCAAGCAAATTAATTTTGGTTTATAATTTTGACGATTATTCCAGTGTCAACTACAAAATACTGTTGATTAGACAACGGCAGTAGAATACCGAAGGAACAAGGGAAGCGATGACTACAAAAATCGAAGTCCAAGGACATGGCAAAAACGGTAACAGATAAAAACAAAGACAAAACAAGGACGTGAGGCAGCTACAATGCACGGAAATAAAAAGATAACATTAAGAACTAAGGCACTCATAGTGTGAACTCCCATGAAAACCGGGAGTGACATCAGGTGCTCCGGAAGGGTAAGCATGTCCTGCCCCGCTAGCGACACCCGTCAAACTACCAGTTAGGCATATAGTGTTTTGAAAGGTCTGTTTGGTGGCCGATAGATTAATGTCATTTTCTAACCCTTAGACAAAGAAACCAATGAAATGCATGGTACATGTTACTTCTTTAACCCGTTTAAAACGTTGAAGGACGAACATACTCTAATAGAAAAGAAACCAGTCCTATTTTCTGAAAACTTTGATGAATATCGATTGGTTACCCTTTTAGAGAGTTATATCGAGTGAAGCAGCCTTTTCTTAACAAAACAAAAGACCATGATAATATGGTATTAAAATAATGGCTTTAAAATTTACTTCTATCAATGTAAGGCTAAATTGTTATTTAAGAATGTTATAACAAATCTGACTTGATCCTCTGAATTGCATTTTTGACAAGAAACAGTGGCGGATCCAGACTTTCTGCTAAGGGG
>MJUU01074067.1:5415-40245 GCA_002080025.1 Modiolus philippinarum
TCGTGCTGCTCGCGTGCTCATCTCGGGAATTCAGCGGCGGCGGCGGTGTTGGTTAGTTGATAAGCGGCGGCGTTGGTTGGTTGGTAATTGGCGGCGGCGGCGATGTTGGTTGGCTGGTAAGCGGTGGGAAAAGCTATAAATTAGCCGTTTAAAGGCATGCTAACGCTGCTCGTTTTCACTGCTCGTGTGCTCATTTCGCTGCTCGTAGTGCTCGCGTGCTCATCTCGGGAATTTGAGAGGAGGATTTGGGCCTTAAAAGGAAAGGAGGAGTGAAAAAGTAAATTTTTTTTTCATTTTTTTATTATTATTTTTTTAATATTTTAGTCCCAGTCCCCATTCGCCAACCCATGCTTGCTTCATGACGGGGAAATAAATATGTATATATCTGTAATTTAGTTTATTATTCATTGCCTAATGAAAAGGAAAAGTATATAGATACAGGAAACGATGGGGGAAATGCACCAAAAAAATCAATAATTACACAGAACGGGATAAAACAACAAACAGGTGCAAAAGCTTGGTAACAAAACAAAACATAGACTCCAGAGTACACAAAACAAAGGGAAATAACAGAGATCGTAATAGAAAAAACAAAAGACGAAGCATAAAACAGGATAAACAATTGAAAGAGGTTAGGGTTAGAATAATGATCCCGGTTGCCCCACCCCAATCGTCACACCACTCCCACACCATTTCGCTACGCTCACGGTGCTCTACGTTCTTGACGCTTGGAAGTAGGGTTTTTGACCAACTAAGGGAAATGGGCGTGGTTAATTACCTCATTTGCATAATCGGTAACAGTTTCGGGATTTAAACATTAGGTCTATGGGAAGAAAAGTGGTCTAGGGTAACGTGCTTCACTACTGCCGTCACCATGACATCATTGACAGATATGACGTGTCTGTGTCCCAAATGAAAACGGACATTTTCAGCTAGATTTCGCGTCTTCACACGGATTTGACTCAACCCTGGATTGACTCACTGATAGTGTGACGGGTGCCGTTAGCGCAGCAGGACATGCTTACTGATCCGGAGCACCTGATGTCACGCCCGGTTTTTATGGGAGTTCACACTGTCAGTACTTTTGTTTTTCGTGTTGTCTGGTATATCATACTGTTAAATTTTAGTTTTGTCTTCGTCAGTGATGTTGGTGCTAACGTTTTTTTAGTAATTGTTTGAATACTACAAAGTTTACAAAAGATTTTCAAAATTTTACTATGGTACGGTTTGAGGGTTGGAGAAGTAACATGTACCATGGATTTCAGTTGGTTTTGTCTGAGGGTTAGAAAATGACATTAACCAATCCGCTACCAAACAGATCGTTCAAAAACAATATATCCCTCACTGATAGTGTGACGGTTGTCGTTAGCGGGGCGGGACATCCTTACCCTTCCGGAGCACCTGATGTCACTCCCGGTTTCCATGGGAGTTCACACTATGAGTGCCTTAGTTCTTAATGTTATCTTTTTATTTCCGTGCATTGTAGCTGTCTCACGTCCTTGTTTTGTCTTTGTTTTTATCTGTTACCGTTTTTGCCATGTCTATGGACTTTTGTAGTCATCACTTCCCTTGTTCATTCGGTATTCTACTGCCGTTGTTTATGTCAAGACGTAATGATTTTGCCGTGTCTACAAACGTATCAAAGTTTCCAAGTTCGTAGGTAAACGCACTGCCGATTGCATGAATGTCTGTTCGGTACTAGACACCGGACTTCTACGTCCTCATGAATTGTATTTTCTCCGTAATATTATACCTAATTCTGCGTTAGCTTCTCGGCACTGTATTTTCTCAAGATACTGAACGACTTCTGATTGGCTTCTTCCTTATATCCTTTGAAAAAGCATATGACACAACATGGAAATATGGCATTTTAAAAGATCTTTTTGATATGGGGTTGAGAGGAAGATTACCAACTTTTATTGAGAATTTTCTCAAGGATCGTGAATTCAATGTAAGAGTCAACTCTACATTTTCTGACTCGTTTGAAAAGAGATGGATGTTCCGCAAGGAAGCATCCTCTCTGTCACACTATTTAGTATTAAAATAAATAGTTTGGCCAAGGTTTTAAAAGATAACATCGATGGATCTCTTTATGTAGATGATTTTCTGATTTGTTATCGTGGCAAAAACATGAATAATATAGAAAGACAATTGCAACTCTGCTTAAACAGAATTGAAAAATGGGGTGTTGAAAACGGTTTTGAATTTTCCAGCTCTAAAACAGTTGGAATGCATTTCTGTTGTAAGCGGAAAATGCACCCAGATCCAGAGCTAAAAATGTACAATAGCCCTATTACTACTGTAAAAGAGGCCAAGTTCCTTGGTTTAATTTTTGATAGTAAATTTTCATTTCTTCCCCATATCAAAATGCTAAAAAACAAATGCCTCAAGGCATTAGATATTTTTAAAAGTTGTGTCGAGTACCGACTGGGGTGCGGACAGCGCTGTTTTATTAAATCTATATCGATAGTTGATTCGATCAAATTAGATTATGGATGTTTTATTTACGGTCCAGTCCGTAAATCATACATTAAATTACTAGATACCGTTCACCACCAAGGATTGCGTCTTTCATTAGGTGCGTTCAGAACTTCTCCTGTTGAGAGTCTCTATGTCGCAGCTAATGAACCATCCTTGGAAGACAGACGTATTAAACTTGGCTTACAATATGCAACAAAGCTTAAAGCGTATCCTTCTAATCCTGCTCACAACTGTGTTTTCAAACCTCTTCACCAAGTTGACTATGAAAAACGCCCAAACGTTATACAACATATCAAACCACACCTTGAATCTGCTAATATAAATTTAGATGAAATAGCTCCTATAGAAACTCCCAAAAACCTCCATGGCTGAACCCAAAACCAACATTTAATTTGAACTACGCAAACACAAAAAAGTTGACACCAATCCTCTGGTTATCCAGCAGGACTTTGCAAGAATTAAATCTGAACATTCTGAATACTTGCAAATTTACACAGATGGCTCTAAGGATGGAGACAGAGTGGCTTCTGCAGCCGTTTTTTGGAGACCGTACAGCAACTCTCCGACTACCATCCTCTAGTTCCATATTTACTGCTGAAGCTAACGCTATTTACTTAGCACTTAAATTTGTAGCTTTATCGCAATCAAATAAGTTCATGATCTGTTCCGATTCACTGTTATGCCTATTGGCAATTGAAAGTCGAAAAACAAAACACCCAATTATTATCAAAATAGCGGAATTCTACAAGTCACTTGTAGCATTAGGCAAAGAAGTTATTTATGTTTGGATCCCTAGTCATGTGGGAATCTATGGAAACACAGTTGCTGATCAGGAGGCCAAGGATGCACTAGACGACGAGATGGCGGATTGTCCAGTACCGTACACTGACATGAAGCATTTGATCGTTAAATACATTTTCAAGTTATGGCAGGCCAAATCGGATCTGCAAATAAACAACAAATTGCATGGAATACAGTCAGACGTCGGTAAACAAGTCGGTTCCTGTGGTAAAAACCGTAGGGAACAGGTAATGTTGACCCGACGTCGAATTGGACATTCTAGAACAACACATAGTTTTATTCTCAACAGTGATGACAGACCTGAATGTATTCCATGCAATTGGCCTTATACAATTCAACACGTTTTAATTGAATGTGTAGATGTTGCCGATATCAGGCGTGATTTTTATTCTGCTGATTGTCTTAAGGACCTATTTACAAATGTCGCTGGCAACAAATCGTTCAATTTTTAAAAGCAATTGATTTATTTAGTAAGATTTAAATGTATTTATCTAAAAGTTCTAATCTGGTAACAGTTAAACTGACATTTCTTGTATTCTGCATTTTATATTTTACCCTATTTTTTACTTGTATAAAGCTATAATGGTTTTATATTGATATTTTATATATTATTATAATTGTTTAATATACTTAACAGTTCTCGTTCTATATAGCTGAAATATTACTGAAGTTGGCGTAAAACATCAATCAATCAATCAATCAATCAATCGTTTCGATCCAACAAAAAACGTGGCTGCCATGCAGCCAGGAACTTATATTTCATATTTGACATTAGGAGAAAACATCATTTTCATCAACTCATTTGATTGATTGATTATTTAGAGTTTAACATCCAGTGGGCAATATTTCAACTATATAAGGACGAGAACAAGTTATTCAATTCAAAAAAAAAATATATGTAAGATAAGAAAGAAACAAAAGTTGAAGGGATAACCGGGACAGCGATTTTTGATTGCCACTGGAAAAGGGAGAAATTGGTAGGGGCAGGAAATTTAGCCTTCTATACGAGTCCCAGTGACTGCTCTCTCTAGACAATATAGAAGGGGTCTTTATACTGCACGGAGCGTGGCGTATCTCCACGCAGTTTGGCTACAATGGTTCGCGGTTAGGCTTTCCGTATTATGACCTGAATACCCTGCATAGACAGGGCATTTCTCTATCCACCAATTGGGGACGCGCCGGGCAGCTCTGTAGCTGGACCCCTGAAAACCGATTCAGGTGCCGGGTCAGCTCTTTTGAAACCACTGAGGCAAATTGAAAAAAAAACTTTACAGGAATGATGTATTGAAGGGCCTTTACAAAGATTGCTGATAGTTTTCTGATTCCACAAAAAACAACAATGCCGCCAGCACGGAAATTTATTAACATTTAACATTTATTTAACATTAAACCCTATGAGAAAATATGATTTTTTATCAACTCCTCCGAAACTACTAAAGCAAATTCAATCAAACATTACAGAAATGATATATGGAAGGTCCTTTACAAAAATAAGCTCATTTCGTTCCGATTCAACAAAAAACAAGGCCGCCAGCGAGGAACATCGAAAATCCTGCTGTTTATCATTTTGTCAGGTGAGCGGTACAGGCTCGGTGTCTATTTTTTATCTCTTTACGACTTAAACTAAAAGGTTACTTTATAAACAAATTATCAAAAAATGCATGTCATTTTAGATAATGGTTTGTTACAACTTTTCACGAGCGATACAGATAATGTTGACAAGATGTAGTACTTAGATATAAATAACAAAAAGCACTTCTTTATTATTCTTCGGCTGGGTCTCGGAGATAAAGAAGTGCTTTATCTACTACTTAAAACGCCTGATATCCAAACAATTCTTCATTTTTGAAGCAGTGATGTCCTCTATTTCCATTAAATGATATGTATTTTTAACAGCTTATCAACATCTGTCGTTGAGATTTGAACGAGCACGCGTACATGCCGTACACACCTCCAGGTTAAACAAAGGTAATCATTTATCAGTGAACTTTCAATTTATGAAAAACAATAACAGTCACATCCATGACATATTATAAAAATTGTGTAAATTTTATTGAAAAGTAAGGAGTATCTCCCTCATGCATAGCTCTGTCCTTAGCTGATTTTGGCTTTAAATTTAGATCACTTTGGTTATTTGTTCTCTATCAGTTTTAAACATCTTTGAGTTTATGGTCTTCCAAACGTTTAGATTCTATCTGCACTGATGAGACATAAGTTGTCGAAATGCGCATATGCAGAAAGTAAATTCACAGTGACTTCGGTATTTAGTTATTTATTACCACTGGGTCGATGCCACTGCTGGTGGACTGTTAGTCCCCGAGGGAATTCATCAGCCCCAGTAGTCAGTACTTCGGTGCTGACCCGAAAGCCGATTATTTTTGAAACCTTCCAATATCTAAAATTGTGTAAATTTTATTGAAAACTAAGGAGTATCTCCCTCATGCAAAGCTCTGTCCTTAGCTGATTTTGGCTTTAAATTTAGCTCACTTTGGTTATTTGTTCTCTATCAGTTTTAAACATCTGTGAGTTTATGGTCTTCCAAACGTTTAGATTCTATCTGCACTGATGAGACATAAGTTGTCGAAATGCGCATATGCAGAAAGTAAATTCACAGTGACTTCGGTATTTAGTTACATATAGCCCCGAAAGATAAAAACATCACAAAAACTCCTAAATTGGAAATGTAAACGTAATTTCATATCAGGATTAACTATTCTCCAAATTATGATTGATTAGTTAGTGTTTAACGTCAATATTTCAGCTATATCAGGACGAGAACAAGTAAATCAAAAAGAATTTTAAGGAAAAAGAGGAAGAAATAAAGGTGGATGGGCAACAAAGTTTGAGTGTCACTGGAAAAAGGGAGAAATGGGTAGGGACAGGAAAATAAGCCTTCTATACGAAACCGAGTGACTCTTCTGTCCTTAGAAAAATATAGAAGGGGTCTTTACATTGCATGGAGCGTGGGGTTTTCCACACGGTTCCGCTGCAATGGTTCGCGAGTAGGTTTTCAGTATTATCACCTGACTACCCCGCGTAGACAGGGAATTCCCCTATCCACCAGTTGGGTAAGCGCCGGCAGCTCTGTAGCCTGAGCCCCTGATATCCTATTCAGGTGCAGGGCCCAAATATGAAACTAAAGTAGTCACAACGAAATTTGCCGTGACTTTTCTAAAAATATATTTCTGTATCTGTATGAAAACGTCACAGATTCCCTGCTGGGGGTGGTCTGCGCAGATTTAGTCGCGCTGATTGAGGAGACGGAATTTAACTCTTTGTTTTGTTGGCGCTCACAATAGGTGGTTCCAGTCAAGGGCTGTACGCACAAATAGTGAATTTTTGTATTGTTTTGTTCTGCTTATTGATACAACTACAGGTCTTTTGTTGTTCCTCACTTGGTTGTCTATGATGTTTGTTGTAATAAAGGACATGATACGATAAGGGGTTGATTTGGCCCAAGATTCCGGTGAATTTTAAAGTTACCCCTAAAGATTTTCTTTCATGTTCGTACCAAAGTTGAGATCCCATTTACAGAAAAACTACTAAAGTTTGGACCAATGACGTCGCAATAGTAACAGTTCTGACGTCATGAAAATGCTATTTTTGATCATTTTCATAGAAATATACCGAATTTTGCAGATTTTCGAACAGTTTTCCTAACCGGAAATATCGAACCAATTAGATAATTTGCCAACTTATTAGTACAAATCAATTGAACCTCTCATATAAATATTTTTGTGGTTCTTGCATGTGCTCTATATTTTCTATACAGAAAAAGTAGTCAAAATAGGTCAAATTTGTCATTTTTCGACAAAATCTTTAGTTTGTCCTACCTTCTACACTCAAAAACTCAATAACCATACACCAATATTTTAGAAATGTTATTGTTTACTGAAAAGCAATGCCCATAGAACATTTCAATGAGAAAATTCTGTGAATTCAACCAAATTTATTTTTCAGGCCAAATAAGGCCCTTATCGCCCCTACTCCTTTGTGTAATTTGTTGCTCTAATTTGGCGCTTAGGTCTTTGAAATGATATCAAATTGTGTGGAGGAAGCGCCGGTATCTGCCCCTCAACCACTTTAAAATAAAAGATGTTGCTGGCGACGGGTTTTAAGAGATGGTAGATCAAGATCATTTAGCATCTTGCTAAGGCATAACTCTTCTTTAGACTGATAATCTTTTGTAAATGTTAAAGGATAGAATGGCATATACCAATGGAAAGCTTCATGCCATGCATTAACATAATTTTATAACAAAGGATGAAAAGGGTTTCCATAACCCTTCGATGTTATTTTAACAGAAAATTTGAGTCGAAAACAGAGAGAGCATACCTGGTTAACTGAACACCTTTCTTTATCGTAATAATGCCCCGGGGTCTATTGATTAAACACAACACGTGGGTCGGGAGTTAATCTCGATTTCGTAGCAAAAGAGTAATTATGTAATTACTTGAAAGAGTATCAACAAAAACTTTTTAGCAGAAAACAAATTAATTTTAAAATTAAAATAAATGGTATGTGGATATTGGTTTTGCATATTTTATTCACATTTTTACCCAAACATTTTGTGTAAATTAGTAAACAAATTAAAATGACGTTTGCTCATTGGCCACACGATTAAACAACAAACAAGAACCCTATATCCAAATGAGTTATTTATCTGCAACGCATTTGCTGTCTTTTCATTGGTGTGTTGGTTTGTGTAAATCATTCATCAATCACTCCTACATCGCATTTCTTTAAAATTTGAGTGAAATTAACATTAAGGTCTATGGAAAATATTTTTATTTGAACTTTGATTATTTTGGTAAATATACCAAGAGTAGCGACAAAAAATTAGAAAATGATACATATATGTTTTATCATGGTCTTATCTTAAATAAAATAGCTACATCGAGTTAAGCTGCGGCCAATTACGTTGTGCGTACTTAAGTCTATCATGTTATTTCAGAGGATTCAGATAATTTGTGTTCTGCAGATGATAATTTCGACAACTTATGTATCCTTGGTGAAGATAAAAAATCAAACACAAGATAGGCCATACTCAAAACAGGAAAAAAGCTAATACAGAACAAAAAACTGCTTGACCATAAGAGTATTTTCTAAGTCAGCTGATATAGGTCAGGAAATTCATTAAGCCATTGTGTGTCTTGTCTGTTTTCTAGTTAGTTCACTTTATGTCTATGGGAGTCTAGGATGATGTTTATTTCGCTGAACTTGATTACTCTTTATTTAGGGGTCAACTCCGACCTGCCGTTGGGTGTGGGGTTTCCTCACCGTTCATTGAAGATCTTATGGTGGCTTTGAGTTGTTATTACTCCCCTTTGGGTCGTTGTCTCTTTGACACATTCCCCGTTTCCCTTCTTTTTCCTATTTGCATGCGGGAGATACTCTTGAATTTTCTTATAGGTCTAAACTTAAGATAATGATTGTTTTTCAAATGATCGGTTTTCAATGAATAACCAGTAGAGATAATTAAGTGATTTCAGTAGCAATATTTCACTGAAAAATATTCGAAGTTCCATATTTTCTTCAAATATTTTTCAATCAATCAATGCATTAACAAGATGTTATAGCGAAAAAATAAATAACTCCTTCAAAAATTGTTCATTCATTATGGCTTTAAATAAGGCTTGTTTAATAGCTAATCATGAGCAGTACGCCTACCAAAAACAATCTGTCTAACGGTTTCAGAGAAGATGCGCTGTTAAGAACATGTCTGACGCAATGACATGGACGGACAGGTCAAACATTAAACCCGTCGCAACTTCGTTGCTTGGATATAATAATTTAAAGAACTGAGTGCATGTTTAATGATAATCACTGCCCATATAGTCCGTGCAAAATTGTTACTTGTCTTATGATTTAGAAAATCGTTATATTACAATCTCACAACAAACATTATTTCTGAGTCTACGAAGGACCAGTCCAGTACTTTGGTGTGGGGTCGGAAACCATTTTATTTTGGAAAGTTGTAATCATGCATAAAAGATTTTGTTTATTCTAAGGAGTATCCAACATTTTAATGTGTTTGTCCTAGTTGATTTGAGATTTCTTCATATCCTGTTGGTTTTGTTTTCTCTGTCAGTTGTAACGAATTTTCCAAATGTTTTTATTTGATTTGAACTTAAAATAGACGTAAATTGTCGGAATGGCCCCACACAGAAACTAAATTGACAGCATTTAGTACCAAGTTATTCAGTAAGGCCAAAGTAACACATTCCAAATAAGATTCAATACTTGGCATTTTTTCTTACACTGTGAAGTCGATACGTGGATCGCATCATGTAAATGGCGAATAAACAGCACTAGAATACCGAAGGAACAAATGAGGGGTATTTACAAAAATCGAAGTCCAAAGACATGACCAAAACGAGAACACAGAAAACAATGACTTACAAAGCTACAAAGCACAGAAATAAAAACACAACATACAAAACTAAGGCACTCACTAGAGACTGAGAGTGACATCAGGCACTCCGGAAGGGTAAGCATGTCTTGATCTGTTAACAGCACCCGTCACACTGTTAGCGAGTCAATCCCGGAAAGGAAAAAATCAAAATCGGTGTAGTCAAATCCTTAGAGACGGAAATCTAGCTGAAAATATCCGCTTCCATTTGGGACACTTACAATTCATATCTTTCAATGATGTTATGGTGACGGTTCCTCAAAAATGGCCAGTTTTCAAGATCGTCGCCATTTTACGTAAAAAAATTAGGAAATCAATAATCGGGGGCTGCATTGTAGATATAGATCATACTTGTGTAAATGTCAATATGATAAGAGGAAAGAATTCATGCGAAAAAAATCAAAATGGCCACCTTTTCCAATGTTTTTACTGCACTGAATGAGTGTGCACTTTGGTTTTTCAAACGTTGTAATTCGGACATAAGTTGTCCAACTAAATTTACACTACCTTCGGTATTTTTGTCATTTGGTAAGCATGAAAAATATATAAAGGTATAATTGATACCAATGATTAACTCTTAAGACATTTTCAAACAAACATTCTTCCATTTATTAACTGTATAATAACAATCGATCACAAAGCTTATTGATATGGAATTACATGCAATATATACCAATAATAATTTTTCGGAACTTTTTCAAAAAGTTCAACTTTTGAAACATTATTGGCCATATACGTACATGACAAGTTATATGGATGAAAATAAGATGAATGAATAAGACACAGACACAAAATAAATTCTAATCATCCATTTGGTTATAACAAAAGCCATGGTAGCCATATGTTCTACCACATTCCATAATAATTTGACAAAATCGACCTTTCTAAAAATCAGTGCTTCCTAGTTCGACGAACTAACCGGCTTTTGAATTAGTACAAAATTATACAAATAATCACTAGTCGTGTCAGTAATATCATGGGAATTGTTCTTGTTATATTGCGTATGTATTCGATGAAAACAATATTAAAAACTTGAGTTTGTTACTTAGTGGAAACTAAAAAATAACCTTGTGTTTTTGGGGGTTTTTGTACCCAAGAGTCTGAGCATTGAAAAAAAACTCTTATTGTTCCATGCAAGAATGACACAATTGGAATCATCTTTTGCTCGTATCCGTTTTATATATATTGCCAGTCCTATGAAATATGGATATACTGTTGTAAATAATACGTGCTAACATATATAAAGTAATTCAACTAGGGAAGGATGTGTATTCTGTGTGTAGATACCAATACATTGTAGTGATATACCTTGTACATATATTTTTGGAGATATACATACATTTTGTAACGACACATGCATTGTGTTTATATGGTACAACTCTCTGAATATCAAGTGAAGATGTTTCATTTATAAAGATGTAAATTTTCTTTTGACACACACAACACACATGTGTACAATATTTCACTGGTTCCCTTTCTTTTTTAGTTCGTCCCTGCAAAATAAATCACACATTATTTGATCAATAAAAACTTTATAAGTGACTGTCTATATTAAACATGTTTTTTTTTCAAAATTTTTAATTTATACGTGAGGAAAACCTTTTTTTTATGCGTTGAGAATTTCTGTGACATTTTACCAAAACATTGTTACATTGTCGAAGTATCACCCCTATCTTTCAGGTAAGTTAATGCGGATCCTATTGTTGTTCTCTATCAACTTTCAGCCTTTGTTACTTTCATCCCTTCAGAAATTCTATGGCCGTCACCATGATATCATTGACTGATATGACGTGTCTGTGTCCCAAATGAAAACGGACATTTTCAGCTAGATTTCACGTCTTCACGGATTTGACATAACCGGATTTGACTCAACCCTGGATTGACTGACTGATAGTGTGACGGGTGCCGCTAGTGGAGCAGGACATGCTTACCCTTCCGGAGCACCTGATGTCACTCCCAGTTTTCATGAAAGTTCACACTATGAGTGCCTTAGTTCTTAATGCTATCTTTTTATTTCCGTGCATTGTAGCTGTCTCACGTCCTTGTTTTGTCTTTGTTTTTATCTGTTACAGTTTTTACCATTTCTTTGGGCTTCGATTTTTGTAGTCATCACTTCCCTTGTTCCTTCGGTATTCTACTGCCGTCGTTACACATATTTCGGATTATGCTATTTCAAATATTTTATTTGATCTTCACTGAAGGATGTTCGCTGGTCACGTTTGTGTATTTCTGTCAGATTTTCGGACTTCTCTGGTCTTATCCATTTAAAACATTAATAACTGTTTGCCCGGTGACCCCCTAATTTTCTTCCTTAATTTCATTTTATACATCTTTTGGAGCAATCTGACAAAATTTTATTCAGTTGGTGTTATTTTGTCACATTCATTATTTGATAAACATTGCTCATGTTAACCCTATGAAAAATGCAGAGGAGTTCAGTTTCCGCCATTTTTTTTGAAACACTCCTATCTCAAAAATTACATCGGTAACCTATCCATTTTTTCAGCTTAAATTTCTTCGTTTTCAATTTTCTAACAAAAAATCATATTTAATTGAAATCCTTGTTATTTTAAAATTGACCAGCGAACATCCTAAAGAGATACAAGTTGTCGAAATAGCAATAGGTAGAAACCAAAATTACAGTAACTTAGTTTTTGTTTTTGGAATTTGTAACCACTACGCCGATGCCTCGGCTTGTAAACTGTTAGTCCACGAAAGTATTCACCAACCCAGTAGTCAGTACTTCGGTGCTGATCCGAGAACAAATTTGATTTGGACACTTGCAATATCTTAATTTAAGAAAATTTCATTTAAAACTAAGGAATATCCTTCTTAAGTATACCTCTGACCTTAGCTAATTTAGGCTTTTCATTCGATCCTATTTGTTCTCCATCATCTTTTACACATATTTCATATTATAGATTTCCAAATGTTTTCGGAAGAGGCATAAGTTGTGGAAATGGCCAAAGTTTACAGTAATTTCAGTATTTTCTTTTGTTTCTTATGCTGTTCAAACAACTCAAAAAGTGCAGAAAAGAAGAAACAGAAATTAAATACATAACAAGGGAAACCCAAATCAACGGAATTTTAGATTAGAACAATGTCATAACATTAATTAACATTTCAAATTGTGAATAAAAATCATTAGAAATGAAGTGAAGGTTTGCGACTCCGGTAGAGGAAAACAAACTCTAGTGGCAAAGAGAAAGATATGTTGTCATCTGGGAAACAGATATCCAATAGCTGTTCACAAGATCGTGATGTGGACCGTTGAACTTCTGTAGTGATGACTTCAAGTTATGGGTAACAAACCATTGCTTAAGTAACCTATTAGTTAGCAACCGAGCTCTATTAAGGTAGTCACGGTATCGACCTCAGGCCCTTGAGTAGCGAATGAGTTGGGAGATGTAAACTCCATATACCGGTACTTTTGGAATGTTGCTACAAAGAAAGGGGAAGTTGACTATTGGAAAAATTAAGTTATCACGTTTGTCATATACAGCCTAGTTTGTAGTGTAACTATGTTGTCAATTCCAAGATGAAGGTCACGGAACGAAGCCGTTGTGGAAGTATCTTTAGTATCCTTAATTTTGACCTGTTTTTGATATACAAGATGAAGAAAATCACCATGGTTGTTTAGTTAGAAAATATCGTGTATATAACGGAAGCTGAAATTAAAGAACTGGGCCAGTTTTTTTTATCTTTATTTCGAAGAAGCCCTTCGATGAACTCAGCCTCATATGAGTAGGGAAACAGATCGGCTAAAAGAGGTGCACAGTTTGTGCCCATAGGAATTCCGATAGTCTATTGAAAAACAAGTCCTCCAAACTCATATTTGGAAAACCAAACCATCATCAGAAACAACCGAGAAATATCGATGGTAGGTGAAGCTCAACATTTTAGTTTGAATTTTATGTGCATTTCTAATCAATGAGGTTAATAACAGAATAACCTAACGGAAATGTCTGATGGCGAAATATTGAGGGCAAAAGGACATGGTAATAGCAAATCATTCGTAAAATTATAAACCGCAAGTGCCACTGAATTGTCGACAATGGAAACAAAACTGCCCATTTGTATACCTACTTGCTGTTTATAAATAGTACCTCTAATATATCAAATATTTTAATCATAAGAAAATCACGCGCACCTGTTTTCAACGAAGTAAACATTGGGTTTTTGGAAAAAAAAACATGGTGGATTTATGACCTATTTCAACAAGACAAACTAATAATTATCGGAATTTGTACTGATCAATTTCAGTCTCTTCACATTATATGTAATCCGCTGGGTAGATTATTCTGGGTAATGAGTAAAAAAGTACTAAGTGGTTTGAAATCAGAACACTTATGCCCAATGAAACACGAGTAAACTTATGATGTTTTGGTTTCATACCGGTAAGTTAAAAGGTGTCTGCATGGTATTATTTTCCTATTATAGAATTTTGTGAAATTTTCTGTGTAGAAACATAATTGTATTATTTTTCAAAATATAAAATAAAATTTGGGAGTCACCGTGCATTTAAGCACAAAAAAACGAAATTGAAAATTTCAGGATTTTGCAAAGAAATGATAGGGAAAATGACTGTATGAGGGCATAGCTTTAAAAATCTATTATAGATTTTGTTCATACTTTGCATGTGTTTTGAGTTCATTATATAGTTAACATATAAAAAATAAAAATTAGGCCTCATCGTTAAAATAAGAGAGATTAATTGCGAAATGTTAATTTCTCTAGTGGTATCTATGTTGACTTCTTTTATCAAATTACCTCCCTTGCATAATTTCTGTGTTCTGTAAATCCAGCATCAGATTTAAAACTTGTGTGTTTTAGTTCATCTTTTTGAAGTGGAAATGTTGTAAAAGTGATTGGGAATAATAATTTTAAATACTTTGGAACTTTCTTTACATTTTAAATAACTATTTTGTTAATTTTTCTAATGAATGAAACCTAAATGAACAAGTTTTACACAAAAAAGGCGGAATAATACCACTGAGGCACCTTAATACAGTAAAATTTCTCCTTTTTGTATGACCCAATGATCATGCTTGTAAGTGTAGTTTCTTAAATAAACACGGAAAGGTCGTGGTGTAAATACGTACACATGACCCAATGATCATGCTTGTAAGTGTAGTTTCTTAAATAAACACGGAAAGGTCGTGGTGTAAATACGTACACATGGGACAAAGTCTCTACGAATTCATGGTAAAACCCGGCAAAACGACGCTGTTATTGCCGTCACCGTGAGACCTTCAAAAATGAAATTTGCTCATACCGCATAGCAAGATCAAGACGAGCCCTAGAACCGGTTTAAACAGAATTTGCTGCTAGATGACATACAATGTTATATCCATGTTTCGATTATTCTGTGATGCGGATCGTCAACAAGGCAAAGTGTTCTACAATCGATGTCATCCATTGGCTGACAGTAGACTTATAGAAGACGATTACAACATATAAACAACCACAGGAGTCAAGTCCGTGTATAGATAATTGCCAATGATTTTCAGAACACACATTTTCCTACACTAATCATCAATGAATACTCCAAGGGTTTCAGGAACAAACACACTTACCTATACCGATTAATTATCCGCTTCATGCCCAGTCCCATATTTGCTTTGTTTTTACCATCAAAGAACCTTAAATTTTCCATAGTTATTTTAGTAACGTCGTTATCATTCAGCTTAAGCCTTGCATCTTCTTGTGTCATAGTGTAGACCTTAGAATTAGGAATGATATCATATTAAAAAATAATTGACATGTTTTCAATTTGTTTTTCAATTAACAATCTAGTCTACTTTAAAGAGAGATGTGGATAAGGAATTAGCAAAATTACTTTGAACAAAGATAAAATATTTATGAAAAACAAAATGTAATGAATCTTACCCACAATACGTGTTGGGATAATTGTTAAGCTTAGTAATAAGCTATAGTTAGTCGTCATATCAGCGGGAGGTTGATGCATCATTAAACCTGGTTTAACCCACCATTTTATTTATAAAATGCCCGTTCCAACGGGAATATGACGGCTTGCCAAAAATGTTCTGTGTTGGATTGTGTTTCCCTGATAGCGTGTAGTTTGTATAGTGATTTTTTTTAACAGATCAAAAACACTGTCCCAAAAGCTGCTTAGTCAGGGATTTGTTCAACCTATGTTAATTTCATCCCTCAAGAAATTCTATGGCCGTCACCATAACATCATTGAAAGATATGACGTGTCAGTATCCCAAATGAAAGTGGACATTTTTAGCTAGATTCACGTCTTCCCGGAATTGACTTTGACATTTTCCCGGACTGAATCACTCACAGTGTGACGGGTGCTGTTAACAGAGTAGGACATGCTTACCCTTCTGGAGCACCTGATGTCACTCTCAGTTTCACTGGAGTTTACACTGTGAGTGCCTTTGTTTTGAATGTTGTAATTTCTGTTTCTGTGCTTTGTATCTGTCTAACGTCATTGTTTTATGTGTCTAGCGTCATTGTTTTTGGCCGTGTCTTTGGACTTCGATTTTTGTAAATTTCACTCCTTTGTTCCTTCGGTATTCTACTGCCGTTGTTTCAGTCGAATGTTATACAGATATTCCTTACTGGTCTCTCCCTTTGATCGATTCGGACTTTTGTTGTCACTTTTATTCATTGATTTGATTGGATAAACTTAGATATTTTGTGTTTTATCAATAATAGGTGAAGCCATTTTGGATACTGCAGCTAACATACGTGTCCAGTTATGACCAAAAGAAGCATTAAAATCAGTTGAGCGTCACCGCACAAACTAAGTAGCACAAGCAATCTTTTCAGATTCAAGGAGTTGCATTGTATTTAATTGGAAATGTTCTTTGGCAACATAACTCCATTCTACACCATTATTTTCAAATACATAATTCCACTGATAGTTAGTCTCTTAGTTAGTCTGTGATATGTCTGTAAATGATCATTTGTCATTTCTAAATATCCAAAATTTTATTTTATCTGTAATAATTCTTCGCTCTTTAAAAAAAAAACTACGACAAAAAGTAGTCGAAAGTCTTGAACATTTTACATTTTATATTATATTTTTTTTTTAAAATTACCGCTGTTTTTATGTATGCAGCCAAAAAAATATAGAAGAATATATGTAGAACCTTTTTATATATGTCTGTATAATATATTTACTATATTCATGTACTCCTGTAACGCAGATTTCTGTAACTGAGTTGTTTCTAAACTAAATATAAATCGGCAAACGAAAACCAAAGCAAAAATGAGAAAAGGGGGGATTCCAAAATCAAAAATCAAAATTAACGCCAATTCCTATCCAATCTGAATTTAGACAACATGACAAAAACAAAAATGAATAAGAGAGCCACAAAACTTAAGAACTAGTAGTGTGAACCTCTACAAAAACTTGAGGTATCGGGTGCTCCGTAAGGGCAACCATGATCTGCTCCACGCATGACACATGTCACAAAGGCAGCTAAAATATGATATTGAAATATCTCTAAGGTGGGTTATTGGTTATTCTCATTTTCTATCCCGTCGACAATGCCAATTAAAATCCATGGTGTATGTTACTTCTTTAACCCTCAAACAGCACCAAAGTGAAAGCTAGATAACAAAACATTTGTGTATCTCGTTTAGTATTCAGACAATAACAATGACAAAGCGGTATCACAAACAGAATTAGCGAAGACAATACTAAAAATAACAGTACATATTAAGCATCACAGCTAAATATTACATACCACACCATCATCTCTTGAATATAGAATCAGGACCACTTGTTCACATTCTGCAATTTCTCTACTCCAATACAAGCTCAGGTAGTATGAATAAATTCTGGCGTCTACCATTATATCTCTAGCACTATTTGAGGCACTGAAATAAAAATGGAAGGATTATAGAAAATTGTCGTGTAATAATAATTTGTTTATACCATTACATTTGCTATGGTAGGTCATTCCTCAGATTTTGAAAGAGATACGGCCGCTTTCTCGTTAATTTATTTCCTTCAGCATACTTATCTTCCCCAAAAACATCTGTTATATACACTTCAATGACAAAATCAATTCATGTGCATTTTCATACTTTTGGATAACACATTCTGCCATTTCAATACAAATTTGGTAGACTTCAACAATTTTTGTAGGTTTTTGTTAAAAGCACATCCAGAACCAAATAAATTAACTGCAATTTGAAAAGGCAGACGATAACACACTAGCAATAAAATATTGATTTGGAATTTTGGAGTCCTTCGAAATAGTGCCATATTCCCAAACACCGTTACATGATATAGAATTTAATAACAAAATAATGAAGTAATTTAGTTTCTCCATATGCGCATTACGACAAATTATGTCTCTTCAGTGCAGATCAAATCAAAACACTTTGGAAATCTGTAAACCAAAATACGCTTAGAAGCTGATAGAGAACATCTACCCAACACAATCTAAATAGATAAGCCAAAATTCAGCTAAGGACAGAGCCTTATTGTGCCAACAGGCTTTTATGTCAGAAAACATTACACGATTTGCGACAACATTTCAGCATAATTTGAAAAAAACGCAACATAGAAGAAAAACAATAACGACTAAATGGCCATTCTTCTTCAAGAATTTAAAATGAATTTTTCAGTCTGACAGTACAAATGTTAACAGATCACTTAATCAGACTATTGAAAACCCAACCTTTCTGGGTTTTCCATTACTCATATTGTGTCTTTGAGATATGAGGAGTAAATAATTCTGAAAAATATTACCAAATGTTTAGAGCACATATTCCTTTCTTAGTAAAAGTGAGTGATGTAGTGGTGGGGAGATCCACAGTGCGATATTCCGAAAATTACAGAATTTGGAAACCCTGGCACAAAACGTATTTTGACCAAAAACTATTTCACTAACTTTGACCTGTTCTTGATATAGTGGCACAAATTAGCAACATTGATCGATTTATATATCCTCCTAAATGGTGAACCAATTTCTGGTGATGGGTTTCGTGAGGGAATAGTTACAGTATTTCAATCAATGATGACATTTTAATGCTGATGAGAGATAAATACTATTGAAACACGTTTACCAAAATTTAATCAAATCTGTTGCATGCTCTTCTATTATTGTATAATACTGTATTATATGGGAGAAGACTTCATAAGCTGGATAAGCTTGTGTCCTATCCATTTTGTTCAATTGTGCAAATAAAATTGTTGTAAACTAAACCAAAATTTAAGTTCATTATGTGAAATCGGTGACAGAAAAATAATTAAATTCGTTGCATTTACCAGCAAACAGACTGGACAAGCGATTCATTCATGAAGCAACTTTACAAAAAGATACATGTATACAGTACAAAACAGGGCTATGACTGTTATGCTTATAGGATTCTAAATATTAAAAACTTACTTCACAATTCTATACATGCGTGGCATGACGGCTACCATGACAACATATCCATTTTTTTCGTCGATACATTTCTGACAATTACATCTGGTGGTTTTGTAAATGTCGTCTATCGTGTCACTGATTTCGTTCACTACAAATTTAACAATAATAACTATTTAAACAAATACTGACCGAAAATGCGAAGATTCAAGTGAACGAAAGAAAGCAATTACAAAAATGAAAAGATCTAACCACTAGTATCAGAAATAAAACAACAAAAATAGTTGGCTATTCCGAATTGAATATGTGTATCCCTAAGGTATGAAAGTATCTACAAATATATAAAGTAAAATACAATCCATAATCACAAAACCATATCAAACTTGTATACGACTTTATATGGTTTGTGGTGAACTACCGTACCTGCAAAGCATGTCTTCTTTTTTTGTTGTAGAATTACTTATGGGGAATTATTCAGGCACCGAAAAAACTCATTTGAGGCGGATCCGGGAGTTATGTCCCTGCTTGCATGAAAGAGCGAAAATTGGAGATTCTTCGGATATACTGTTATTATGTAATTAGTACATTAGCATTGCATTTATTTTATCAAATAGTCAAGAAACTGCCCATTTGATACAAAAACTTTTCCCGCAATATTTATACCACAAATACAAGTCAAATGCAGGGGCGCTGCGGACCAATACAGAAAAGAAGGACCAACATAGAAGACTAGGGATGATATAGGCTATTTCACTTCCAGTTTTGAAGCCTTTTTATACCCCCGCTTTGAAAAAAGCGGCGGGTATATAGTGATGGCGGTGTCCGTCCGCCTGTCACATTTTTGGTCACAGTTTTCTCAGGTTGTATTTATTGGAATGATTTCATATTTGATCAGAAGCTTATTTATGACGAGTTGTAACGTGTAAGCTATTTTCGGGTCTGTTGTTTTGCTACTTCCTGTTTGCCGATATGTTGAAGTTTTACTATAACACACTATGGATGAGAAATTTTCGTAGCAGTTTACTTGTATTGTATGGGTAGAAATGATTTCAAATTTGGTGTGGAGCTTTATAATATTGAGTTGTAATGTGTAAGCTATTTTGAGGTCTGCCCTATTACCACTTCCTGTTTGCCGATATGTTGAAGTTTTACTATAACCCTTTATGGACGAGAATTTAACTTTAACTAAAGTAATTCTGTATTACCACCTCCTGTTTTATTGGCTTGTATGAGTGGGGGTGATTTCAGATTTGGTCTGGACAACTATTTAAAGAGTTGTCTTACACTTTGGAAGCGGGGGTATTCATTTTTGGCCCAGCGGACCACAGTACTTCTTTTTTTTTTTTTTTGAAAAGTGTTTTCATATTGGTCTTGTATTATGTGCTAGTAATCGAAGAGTCGTATCGGTGTTACCTTAGGCCAATAAAGGTATTATCAACCCAAATACGACTCTTCTTGGACATAATACAGGTCCAATTTGTAACATTCATTCTGTAAAACTATAGTATAGAGAAGGCTTTCAATTATTGACCATCAAATATACAATGTGTATCTCTCCAATAAGACTGACAAGTCCACTTCCCGTGAAGATTTGCACTCTAAGGATACAAAGATGTAAAAGTCTAAATTTGGATTTATGGATGACAATATGTGATTATGATTGTCGACATGTTCATCCAGAGCAATAACGACATTTACAATGTTTTGATTTTATCTGCTCACCTTAAGGACCAAATTAAAGTAGATTCCAGAATATAAAATTTGAAACACTTGTTAAAAAAATAAGAAAACTGTAAAAGGTATTTTGATTATATCTCCATTATTCATAATATAACATAAATATTTTTGAATATTTTCTTCAATTTTCAGTCTTTCATTAATAAAAAGGGAGCGAGCAATTTTCAGCATATTTTAAAGAATATTCTTTTGTTTTCATTACGCAAGTCGGTAAGCAGCATAAAAACACATTTAAATTCACCAGGATAAGCGTAGAAATCTATAATATATACGGGCCTTGTAAAAAGAAATATATGCAAGCCTGAAGTCATAGACCAGCCGAGTTAGATTTTTNATGTCATCTATTTTTGTTGTATAATTTGTTATGGGAAATTATTTAGGCACCGAAAAAACTCATTTGAGGCGGATCCGGGTGTTATGTCCCTGCTTGCATGAAAGAGCGAAAATTGGAGATTCTTCGGATATACTGTTATTATGTAATTAGTACATTAGCATTGCATTTATTTTATCAAATAGTCAAGAAACTGCCCATTTGATACAAAAACTTTTCCCGCAATATTTATACCACAAATACAAGGCAAATGCAGGGGCGCTGCGGACCAATACAGAAAAGAAGGACCAACATAGAAGACTAGGGATGATATAGGTTATTTCACTTCCAGTTTTGAAGCCTTTTTATACCCCCGCTTTGAAAAAAGCGGCAGGTATATAGTGATGGCGGTGTCCGTCGGTCCGTCCGCCCGTCACACATTTTTGGTCAGAGTTTTCTCAGGTTGTATTTGTTGGAATGATTTCATATTTGATCAGAAACTTACTTATGATGAGTTGTAACGTGTAAGCTATTTTCGGGTCTGTTGTTTTGCTACTTCCTGTTTGCCGATATGCTGAAGTTTTACTACAACACACTATGGATGAGAAATTTTCGTCACAGTTTTTTCAGCTTGTATGTGTTGGAATGATTTCATATTTGGTCAGAAGCTTGATTTTGATCAGTTTTAACATGTAAGCTATTTTCAGGCGTGCCGTGTTGCTACTTCCTGTTTGCCGATATGTTAAAGTTTAGCTATAACACACTATGGATGAGAAATGTTCGTAGCAGTTTACTTGTATTGTATGAGTGGGAATGATTTCACATTTGGTGTGGAGCTTTATAATATTGAGTTGTAATGCGTAAGCTATTTTGAGGTCTGCCCTATTACCGCTTCCTGTTTGCCGATATGTTGAAGTTTTACTATAACCCTTAATGGACGAGAATTTAACTATAACTAAACTAATACTGTATTACCACCTCCTGTTTTATTGGCTTGTATGAGTGGGGGTGATTTCAAATTTGGTCTGGACAAGTTGTCTTACACTTTGGAAGCGGGGGTATTCATTTTTGGCCCAGCGGACCACAGTACTTTTTTTTTGAAAGGTGTAGAATGAGTGTTTTCATATTGGTCTTGTATTATGTACTAGTAATCGAAGAGTCGTATTGAGTTTCGATCATCGGTGTTACCTTGGGCCAATAAAGCTATTATCAACCCAAATACGACTCTTCTTGGACATAATACAGGCCCACTTTGTAACATTCATTCTGTAAAACTATAGTATAGACAAGGCTTTCAATTATTGACCATCAACCCGGCACCTGAATAGGTTTTCAGGGGCTTTGGCTACAGAGCTGCCGGGCGCGTCCCCAGGTGGTGGATAGGGGAATGCCCTGTCTTTGCGGGGTAGTCAGGTCATAATACGGAAAGCCTGACCGCGAACCATTGTAGCCAAACTGTGTGGAGAAACGCCACGCTCCATGCAGTATAAAGACCCCTTCTATATTTCTCTAAAGAGAGCAGACGCACTGGGTGTCGTATAGAAGGCTAAATTTCCTGCCCCTACCCATTTCTCCCCTTTTCCAGTGGCAATCAAAAGTCGTTGCCCCGGTTGTCCCTTCCACCTTTATTTCTTTCTTCTTTTACTTACAATTTGTTTTGAATTGATTAACTTGTTCTCGTCCTGATATAGCTGAAATATTGCTCATTGGACGTTAAACTCTAACTAATCAATCAATCAATTGACCATCAAATATACAATGTGTATCTCTCCAATAAGATTGACAAGTCCACTTCCCGTGAAGATTTGCACTCTAAGGACACGAAGATGAAAAAGTCTTAATTTGGATTCATGGATGACCATATGTGATTATGATTGTCGACATGTTCATCCATAGCAATAACGACATTTACAATGTTTTGATTTTATCTGCGCACCTTAAGGACCAAATTAAAGTAGATTCCAGAATATAAAATTTGAAACACTTGTTAAAAACATAAGCAAACTATAAAAGGTATTTTGATTATATCTGCATTATTCATAATATAACATAAATATTTTTGAATATTTTCTTCAATTTTTAGTCAATTTTCAGTCTTTCATTAATAAAAAGGGAGCGAACAATTTTCAGAATATTTTAAAGAATATTCTTTTGTTTTCATTACGCAAGTCGGTAAGCAGCAACACATTTAAATTCATCAGAATAAGCGTAGAAATCTATAATATATACGGGCCTTGAAAAAAGAAATATATGCAAGGCTGAAGTCATAGACCAGCCGAGTTAGATTTTTCTAGGATGTGATATTATCCATCAACTTTCCATCGCGGAATTATTGCATTTCCATATTTAGAATGATACACAAAACTGCATTCAGAATTTTAATTTTGCAGATAAGGCTTGAATTATATAAACATCTCATCAATGCAACAATAATCACAACATTAGAAAACCCGTTTCGAAGTGAACTCGTTGGAAGTTTCTACAAAAATGAATTTAGGTAGGCATTTGCTTTGATATCAGGTATGGTATAATTATATGAATTATGAACGTAATGGGATGTCCCAGTGGTTGATGAAATCTTAGTAATGAGGACACGAAAAAAAAATGAAGTTCCATATTGGATAACAAAATTCCGAAGTTACTGTAAATTAAGTTTCTGCATATAGTCATTTCGACAATCTATGTCTCTTCAGTACAGATCATATCAAAATGCTTGGAGGACCATAAATCAAACATTTGTAGTTCATCTTATAGAAAACGAATAACAAAAAAGTCTAAATAAAAAGCAAAAATTAGCTAAGAACAGAAAATCATAAACCGAACATTTGTAGTTCATCTGATAGTTCATCTGAATCAAAATTCACAGTAACTTCGGTATTTAGTTATAGAAGACGAATAACAAAAAAGTCTAAATAAAAAGCAAAAATTAGCTAAGAACAGGAGATCATAAACCGAACATTTGTAGAACATCTTATAGGAGAAAGAATAACCAAAAATGTTTTTAAAAAAGCCAAAATTAGCTAAGGACAGAGCTATGCACGATTGAGATACTCCTTTTTTCTAAAATTTAGATATTGCATGTTTCCAAATAAAATCGGTTTTGGGGTCAATACCGAAGTACTGACTACTGTGTTGGTGAATATCCTCAGGGACCAAAAGTCCACCAGCAGAGGCATAAAACTTTACTTTAATGAAATCAAACAAATGAGAGATAAGATTAAACGTAGACATACATCAATAACAATGAAAAGATGGGGATTAAATGCACATAAGACATCATTAAAAATGAAGGGATATGGAGTAAGTTTTTATTGTCGTTCTTCATCTTGAAGTCACCACGAGGTCTTCAACAATGAGCACTGATCATACCTTATAGTTAGTTCAAGACGGTCCCTAGCACGGGTTTGAACATAATGCATTGCTAAATGTCGAGCAACGCTACAGCCATGGTCTTTATACTCATGGATGCGAGATCGTCAACAACCTAAAATAAACTGGCAAAGTGTTCTTTCAACCGCTATCATCCGTAGCCCGGCAAAAAAAGACTCGTACATCCAAACAACCACTAGTGGAGTCGATTGCAAGAAAAGTGGCATAAAAATAGTGAGATGTGGGCACTTTAAACAGAATGGTATGAATAACATTTTGAAATGACAAAAAAAATAAATAAAATGCCAAACTTTATAGTATGATATTGTATCAATGCAAGATATTCTCTCAAGAACAAGAGCATTATAACTGAAAAATATAAAGATTTTTGAGTTGTTGTATTGTGTTTACATGCTGCAATGTGTTTATTTGTTGTATTGTGTTTACTTGGTATAATGTGTTAACTCTGCGTAGTGTTTACTGGCTGTAGAGTACTTACCTACAGCATAAACCTTACTTGCTTCAGATTGTTTATCTTCAGTGTGTTTACTTGCTATAGTGTGTTTACTTACTGCAGTGTGTTTACTTGCTGTAATGGGTTTTCGGCGTGTTCTTTTATTTGCATAATGTGTGTTGAATACTCTTACCGTCTTTCTCAGTCAAAAGTTTATTTGGATCACAAATCCAAGATTTCTCTACATCTTCAGATCTTCCGCACGCTTTAACCTGATATATTGGATTTGGAAATTCATACACTTTCCATTGCTCTTCCATTTTTCCAAGAGTACTCGACACAAAACATATCACAATGAGTGTAAACAAAAAATTCATGTTGTAGTCTCTAAAACAAAATATATATACAGAATATGAAATCATATGATGTCAGTTGTGCATTTTGTGAATATAAATTTTATTAATTTTTTGTGAATATAAATTTTATTAATTTTTTGTGAATATAAATTTTATTAATTTTTTGTGAATATAAATTTTATTAATTTTTATTGATTCTTCACAAATTAAAGCCCTTAAAAGTTAAACATGATTAAAAGAATGTGGCATCTAAATTTAAAAAAAAAGCAAATTATTTACTTCTGTGGTCATTTGACAGGTACTGTTGACGTGGCAAGATATTTAATCATCGTGCTATGTTACTGGTTTAAATGGACATTTAAAATGGCCAAACCATAAATCAGTTATCATCAGTGTTGTAATGATGAAACGCCAAAATATACAATAATAGCCATGTTAATTCCAGAAGATTTACGAGAGGGTACTATATCCCCAATTGGACATCCATTGTGTTTAAATGGGGGTAATAACAAAATTATCGAACAGAGCTGCCAAAAGCCGAAACCACTGGAAAATCGTCGACCGCAACGGTCCCGACCCGGCACAGGTATCTTAAAAGAAATGGTGGGCGAAACTGGCCTTACAATTCATTCAAATCTGTACCATATCTGTTGGTAGATTTGTCAGTTCTGCGAAAATTATCAGGACATCGGTACGAACAAATGAAGAAAAATGTATACCCCCACCCCGCGCGAAAAAAAGAAACAAAAACTATTGTGTTTGAAAGTATTATGCAGGAAGGAATACAAATTGCATTTAACAATCAATGGCTTACAACTGGTTCAAATTGAGGGTTTGTATACCTGGGGGTCAACCTGTAGTTTTTGGTACAGACGTACAGTTGAGGCCCTCTCCCCATTCATAAATCACTATTAGCGACAACCATACCCATTCATATATTTCCAATGAAAATCCTGACCCAATCCCCCGGGCCTAATCCACTGTGACCCAATCATATATTTCATATATTACTACTGGTTGTGACTGGACTCTGTTCTTTATCATGTTTATTTCAATGTTTCAAAGCAACACAAACAGGATTTTATTTGAGGGTGACTGAATAGAGAATTTACATCCCACTGATATAATAGCATGCCAAATTAATTAACTACCCATTAAAATTGCATCCCATTAATATATTTGACCTGTCTAAAAAAAGTGACCCATTCCAGCGGTTCGCCTGTGAACAAATAAAGGGATATGGAGCAGATGTACATGGACAAAATTCCTACAAATGCATGGGGAGATTAAGCAAATGGAACAACGCTATTATTGTCGTTCTGTTTCTACTAAGATATAGAAAGAGACCTCCGGATTGCATACACTCTGAAATAGAACAACAAATATTTCTACACAATTGTTTACGTTAATTTTTGGTATAGTTTTGGCTACTATTCATGAGATATGTGTTTTGATCTTGTATCGTTGCTATATATATATATATATGTTGGTATGAAATAATATCAGTAGTGGGGTTGGAATGATTCCAGAAAATGTTTCCGATTTGGGTCCCGTAGAAATGTCATTTTGAAAAGAGAAAAGGTCATATTATTTACAGAACTTTTTTTCTATATAAACATCATGACAGAATATTTCATAAATCACATGAACAACTGAACATTACATTACTTATATTTAATAGACACAAGACTTTGTGATAGATGTAAGTTCCGTTGTTAACGTTTCTGATAAAATATACTTATAATAATAATAAGATTAAAGACTTACTTGGTTTATCTACAGCTTCAGTAATGTATTAAAGTGAGAAATATGTATAACGGAAGTACCATAGGAAATTCGTAAGTACCTTAGCACATGAAATGCACGTAATGATACAGTGAGCTGTTGGCATTAATTAGTAATTGTACACAATGTCTAGAAAACATTCGATCAAAGGAGATAGCTTAGTCATATCATCATCTTACCGTGCATTACATTGGTTTCATGTTTTCTATCATTCATTTTTACCTACAACTTTACTTACGATCAAACAGATTTGACAGAAACTTTCAAATAGAAGAGCTAAAATCATGATACATTGTATTTTTTTAAAAGATATTTGACTTTGTTTCGGACGTGTACATTGCTTTTATTTATCAATGCCAAAATTTAGTGAGCCGTTTTCACAGGGAAAAGGGCTCAGTTTGTGATTGGGAGAAGATGATATATGCCTCTTTAACTTGTGCACATCCTCGGTTTAATCCAACTGTCCTAGTATGTTGCGTGAAATATTTTCTATAATAACCCTAGATCTACTATTATGGCAAGCGAAATGAACCAAAATGCAGAGAAACCCGGTTTTGGTTAGCAAATAGGTGTTAAAATGTACAAAGTGACATCCGAACCGCAATCCAAGAACAATGGCAATATCGGAAATACCAAAAAAGAAAGATATCGAGTACGACACAGAAAAGGAAAACGAAGACACACATACAAAGATGAACAAGGTAGATCCAATTGAAAAACCATGGATGGGATCAAGTGCATCGGTAGAGAAAGCATCTCCACCTTCTTTTAAGACAACTACCATGTTCAACCGGCGATATCAATTCCGATAATAAAGTTAAAATAAAGAAATTGTAAACAAGTATTCTCTGTAAGGAGCAAACAATTTTGGTGGAGGTCGTGACACGGCATGTCAGAGATTTTGGTGATATTGATTTTTTAAATTTATATTAACATATGAATCATAAAAATAATGCTTATATTCTATTGACATCTGTTGCAATAGAAATCATGGCGTCAATTTATGGTCATTTCAAAAACCCTAAAATGGGCACATTTCAAAAGATTTCAAGGAAGATCAGTGCATACCCAATATAATTTTGTATGGGGTTAATTTGGAGTACAATTGATCACCTCCAAAAGGTTTTCAATAATTTACAAAAATGTGATGATAGAACGAGGCTAGAAACTATTTCAAGAATCGGCATTTTTTTTATACTTTTCAGCCTCAAGATTCAGAAAAAGCACAAACTGCATATATTTATAGGACTATTGTCTAATAAAACTAAGTTGGCCATCCCAAAATATTTAAATATCTCGGTCGGGTAAGAATTAGAGTACTAGTAAATCAATGTGTAAGTTAGTTACCACGGAAATAGGGCAAAATGGGCAATTTGTAGAATACTGTATATATGCTATGAGATTAATGTTTGTAGGACTTGAGATCAAATCACTGTGCCCTATAACCTTCATACTTATAATAACATTGAAACAGTTTCAAGGTCAAGGCACTTATTGTCAAGGTCAGCCGAAAATTTAGGTTTTGAAAAGGATCAATTAAAATAAAATCGATTTTTAAGTGACCTTGTTTTGGGTCGTTTTAATCTGGATATGGGAATGTCTCCTTGACATTTACCCCATTTCCTTTCTTTTTCTTATTTATAAGCTAGATGACGATAAAATCGTTCCAAGTTTTAAAATGTTGAACTGATCCATAACAAAGATATTTTATATAAACAATCTTTAAAAAATATCGTATGAAGTTTGTAAGATATCTTATAAAGTTTATATGATTGACTGATTGATTGATTAGTTTGAGTTTTCGTTCAATGAGCAATATTTCAGCTATATCAGAATGAGAACAACTTAATCAATATTCAAAAGTCATATGTTATAGATGAAGGTAATAAAGGTGGAAGGGATATCTCGGGTAACGACTTGTGGTTGACAATGAATGGGAGAAATGGGTAGGGGAAGGAAATTTAGCCTTGTGCACAACCCCTAGCGAGTATGCTCTTGAACGAGAAATATAGAAGTGGTCTTTATACTGCATGGGGCGTGGCGTCTGTCCACAAATTTGGCTACAATTGTTAGCGGTCAGGCTTTCCGTATTATGATCTGACTACCCTACATAGACAGGGAATTCCCCTATCTACCACCCAAGGACGCGCCAGTAGTTGATATGGCAAAAAGCCGTAGGTTTTCAAAAAACGTTTTTTGAAAACCTACGGCTTTTTGCCATAGTTAACTACTATCTACGGGACTAACGAAAATAAGCAATTGTTATTCACTACAGTTGAGACGGGTAAAACGGGCTAGATTCTTAGTTCACTCACATTTTTTACGTTGCTTGCATGACACGGGTTATACATAACACTGACGTGTATCTCTGGTTCTACACTTTTGATTCCTATACATTTCTAGTAAGTCTGACAGGTCGTCACCAGTTACTCTCTCTATAACAAATATATTGTTAAAAGGATAATATAAATATACGATTTCCCCCCCTTCACTCACATTTTTTACGTTGCTTGCGGTTTAAGCATCTCATAAGTAAAACAAAAATCTTATAGGTTTTACTCTTTTTCCATCGCTCAAGACTCTTGTTTATCCTGTTTAAGACACTGCTTATAAACTCTATCATTTTTATATAAGAAATAAAAATAATAATCCAGTAATAAAAAATGTTTAGAGGAACACAGTTCTGTGATAGANTTCCTCGACTGATAGTTGTCGGAAATATTTATTTATTTTCAAGGGCAGTGTCTGGCGCGGGACTGGTATTGCAGGAAGATGTGTACCATTCCAATGTTTCTCTGAGTTCACTGCGATAACTGCAACTCATTAAAACCGAACCATGCAGAGAAAATACTCAAATATAGTGGAATACTAACAAAAGTAACTGGGAAAAATGCTTTCAGTCAAGAGACATAAGTTGTCGAAATGCGCATATGCAGAATTTAAATTCACAGTAACTTCGGTATTTAGTCATTTGAACAAAGAGTTCGAGGGTTGTGGGCTTTGTAAATATGAAAAAGTAGAGTGGGAGAAATTATATAAAATGCTACGGTTTGAATACCTTAAAACGGCATTTAAAATGTTTCCTTTAGAGCATATTGCATTAATAGCTTAATTATCCATTGGGGTTAAATGATAACATCATGGGTCAGAGAAACATTTCTCAGCGCGCTTCAATTGACATCATGGGCATTTCGTCTCCCAAATTACACCATCGCAGGTCACATGGTCGAAGAATGAATTATAATATAAAAAGCAAACGTAAAATCCTTGTTAATGTTAAAGATCTATATAATGTTTTCAAAAATAATAGGGGGCACGGCTTGTTCACCAAACTTTGTTCAATTCCTGTTACACAACTTTACAAAATCTCTTTGGAATGTGATACTATGTCTGTTAATAGTCCGCTCTATGAATGTTCAAAAATTATTGTTGCATTTGCAGTCCGCTATCATCGTCTTTTTCCGAGAATCGACAAACCCGATGAACATGTTAAACAATTTTTGAAAATTAAATATATTAATAAAGGAATTGATTTGATTGATATTGGAAGCATTTTTCGGGACCCAGATATTCAAAAACTTATCCCCGCATATTTTGACAACCATGATATGCCTATCATTTCTTTTCCTTACAAACAACCTACTAGAGGTATTTTTTTTTCAATTACTCTTCGATCACCTGTGATGCTGATTTTGAGAAGAACTACCCAAGCAGCTGAGATTGTTCTATGTCACCATACCGCTATGACCCTTCCGGACATATATTAACGGGGAACTTAAACATAATTGAAGATAAAGGAATTCAACGGTTCTTTAGAAAAGGGCCTAAATATCGCCCACCTTCCAAAATTAACTGGCAAGCTTGTTTTGAAATCATTATAGACGCAGTCACTAAGTACTGTATAAAATGGTGCATACGGGAAAGTGCAGACAAACACGCACTGAATTTGTTCAAAGATAAAATTATTACCAAAGTCAGCAACAGAATTAATTTTTTTAAAGATAATTATGATAAGCCACATCCTAAGCTGTCTATTCACAGAATTAAGTCTAAATTGAGAGATCTTAGCAAAAAATATGTGTTTGTACCTGTTGACAAAGCTTCTAACAACGTTTCAATCATTTGAAAGAAATACTATATCGATGTCCAAAAAACGAATTTGCCAAGTCTAATACTTTCAAACGCACCAATTGTGATGAACAAACTCTCACCAAACAACATTACAAGGATACAGAAATGCTCAAAGTTCCACCTAAAGATAACACCTTGCCTACAATGTACTGGATTCCTAAGCTTCAAAAACCCCTACAAGCATCGTTTTATTTCGGCATCGAGTAATTGTTCTACTACTAACTTGTCCATTCATTTAACCAGTGCACTTTCTTGTATTAAGGAGTTAATTATAAAATATTGTGAAAAAACTTATCAAAACTCTGGTGTCAATTACTTTTGGAGTGGTAAAAAACTCTATTGAAGTTTTAGATAAATTGCAATCAATACAAAAACCAGTTTCATCTACCGACAGTTATGATTTTTCTACTTTATACAACGCTTCCACATAATTTCTAAATTGGGACAATTGATTAAATGGTCTTTTAAATTTTCTGGACTGCAGTTTATTTGTTGTAACAAAAAGCAAGGATTCTTTTCTAATATTACTTACAACAATCATTCCCCCTGGACGTGTGATGATACGATTAAAGCACTTAATCTTTTGCTTGACAACATTTTTGTTCATTTTGGCAACATTGTTTATCAACATGTCATTGGAATTCCCATGGTTACAAATTGTGCACCTCTCATTGCAGATCTTTTTCTTTTCTGTTACGAACGTGACTTTATGAAAAATTACAAAATGGGACCATACAAAACAGTGATCAACTTATTTCTGTTTTCAATGATAACAGCAGGTATATTTGACGATATCCTTACTATTGACATCCCCAGTTTTTAGACTATGTCGACATCATTTACCCACAACAACTGAAACTTAATAAAGCTAATAATGATTCTAAAAATTGCCCTTTTCTGGATCTAACCATCATCGTTGACTCTGGTTAAATAAAAACTAAAATTTACGATAAAAGGGATGATTTTGATTTCAGTATTAGTAATATCCCTTTTCTTGACGGCGACGTTCCTCTAGCCCCATCCTACGGAGTTGATATTTCTCAACTGGTACGATTCGCACGCGTTTGTTCTACTCTTGACGACTTCAATGAACGTAAACTTACTATCACTTCAAAACTTTTGCAGCAAGGTTACAGATTTCATAAATTGTTAAATACATTTAAAAAGTTTTATCGAAGATATGAACATTTGATATCTGAATATAATGTCACTCGCAAACAGCTTATTACTAAGGGCATTTTCCATCCTCGATTTTATGGAAATTTTGTTAAAAATGCCAGAAACTGATTAAAAATCCAGAAAAACTGGGACGTAACTTACATTCTTTACGCAATAGGGGATATTGACAGGATATTCTGCAAGTGTCCGTTAAATTAGCTTTGGAATCCAGTGACCTAAGGATTTTAAACACATACTGGCCTCTCACTGATACTGCCGAGGTCTACTGAAATACATGATGATTCTTTACCAAACCCATTGGGAGTTTTGAATTTGATTTTTCTTCCGTAGTGCGTGTGTTTTACCAGCAGACTAGGCTCCTTGAGCTAGCCGGCAGTTTAGCGGCGAGCACTCCTTGACCCATCTTTCAAAAGTACGTTTTGTTCCCCCATTTTTCTTTTCAAGATTGTGGTCATGGAGTTAGTAATCTACCTGTATGGGTTTAATTCGTATGTTTATTATACTATAGGGAAACGGGACAGAGAAAGGGGAGGTTTGGGTACCCATAAACCGGTTTAACCCTACCGCTGGCTTTTGCTAGTGCCGGTACCAAGTCCGGCTGTCCTGAGTTCCTAGCGTTGTTGACGTTTGTCTTTTGTATTTTTATTGTGGGTTTTTTCTTGTGCAGTTCCTATTTACTTTGTGGCATGTGGCTATGTTTTTCGGCCATTGTAGGTGTTTCCTGTTATCTTTTTATTCTATTAATCTGTGTGAACTAGACACTCTTGCAAAAACTTCACCAGTTTTGGGGTTTGTGTTATTCAGTCCAAAAATTACTTCGGACTATAATTGTCTCCTTATAGATCTCTGTATCAATAAACAAGATGTAAGATGACATACAAACAAAAATAAAAAGGCCAAATTTGTGACATTTGCGCGATTTTCATCATTTTGTTTTAAATGAAAAGTATGCTGCAAAAATTTCTGTATGGAACAGATAGGAATACACAATTGTTGTTGTTGTCTTGCAAAAACATTGCAGACGTCTCTATTTAACAGTGTCTAAACCGATTTGACAAATGTTCAATTGAAAACGGTTTGAAATTTTTAAGCTCTAATACAGTTTGGATGCATTTCTGTTGTAAATGGAAATGCACACAGACCCAGAGCCAAAACTATACAATAACCCTATAAATATTGTAAAAGAGACCAAGTTCCTTGGTTTAATCTTTGACAGTAAACTTTCATTCTCCCTATATCAAAATGTTAAAAAATAAATGTCTCAAGGCATTAGATATTTTAAAAGTTGTGTCGAGTACCGACTGGGGTACGGATAACACTGTTTTATCGTCTTTCCCTCCGCCTGCAGAGCCCTTCCACAAAAGCCATATCCGGTTGACCAGAACTTATTAAGAGGTTGACCTGGAGTTATCAAGGCAATTTTCCCAACGTTTGACAAGCAACTTTGCAAGAAATAAATCTTAATTGTTTTAAAAATCTACTATATTTTCCGTTTTCAATTTTGTAAACAAATTACCGTCACCAATACACAAATAGAAAAACGAGACGTTCGGAAAAAAAATACGGAAACTAAGTCGCTGATAACTTCAGCAGAGCCACCATTTTGTTTACAGAACTAGAAGACAAATGTAAACAATGAGAGGTTCTCCAATGAAAAAAACGACTTTATTTCTATTTCTTACATCTTTCGATGCAAAATTTTCTAAATTTAAAAACGTTAGCCGACAATAAATATTTTGAAAGCTGGAATATTGTAAAATATCATCCCACTCGCCGGAATAGGAAGCTTGGGGCTCGTTCGCTGCGCTCACTCGCCCCTGTGCTTCATATTCTGGCTCACGGGATGATATTTTACGATATACAGATGTCAAAATCCAGATGACATATACTTATTATCACCGTGTCAACGCGACGCGGTGCTATGGTAATACCGAGCGTCTGTGCGTCCGTCCGTCCGCCTTGTAAGCGCTCCAGCAAAGTTATCCTAATTGAATTATCGTTAGTTAAAGGATGCCTCAAGCGAGTTCAAAGATGAGTTATTCGAATATTTTTGTAGGAGTTATGCCCCTTTTAATTTTGAAAATTAACAATATATCCCTGTAAGCGCTCTTGAAAATTGATTTCTCATTGGATTTGGATAATATTTACACAGTAACTTTTGTTCTAGGATGACTCAAGCGAGTTCAAAGATGAGTCCTATTCGAATATTTTTGTAGGAGTTATGCCTCTTTTAAATTTGAAAATTGACAAAATATCCTTGTAAGCGCTCTAGAAAATTTATTTCTCATGATTGGATAATATTTATACAGTAGCTTAAGTCCTAGGATGCCTCAGGCGAGTTGGAAGTTAATATTTTTGTAGGAGTTATGCCCCTTTTTAACTTTGAAAATTGACAAAATATACTTGTAAGCATTCTCATTTGATTTTGATAATATTTATACAGTAGCTTTAGTTCAAGA
>MJUU01074070.1:5557-16050 GCA_002080025.1 Modiolus philippinarum
CTTCAACAATTAGCTGTGCTCATATCTCATAGAAAGTTCAAGACGGTCCTAGCACCATGCTTTCTCTTTACTTATATATATCAGCATCGTTTACAACATGCATCAGCTGACTCTATGTGCATCAAGCTGTTTTAACAACATTGCAAAAAGTGAGATACGGGCACTATAAACAGGTGGTTAGATTAACATTTAGAAATTACAAAAAAAAATAATAAATTAAATAATAATAATAATAATGATAATAATAATAATAAATGCTATAATCTGAAAGTATAGCCATTCTTTCTATAAACTTATATATCAACATCGTTGTCAACATAAGCTGACTCTTTATGCGTCAAGCTGTTCTAACAAATGTAATTTTCTTGTAAAGGGAAAGGGCACAAATCGTTGCAAGTCATCCTTTGCTTGTGACAAATGAAACCACGACAAATCTGCCAGAACAAATACAAATGGGTTCTTGTAAAATGTCTGATGACATTATTCCAGGAAAAAATGGTTTGAGACCGTTGCTTCTATTTTCCCAACCGAAATCCAAGGGCGATGCTAAAGGAGGTTTTGCTAGATTGGAAGCTATCCAAACTTTTGATTTAGATTTAAGATAGACCTCGGGGCATGCATCTTCGATAGCTAAGGATTAGGATCCCCTTAGCTAGTGAAGATGGATCGCATGTTGTTTTAATGTCGGTTTACTCGGTGGTATTTTAGCAAGATAAGTCTCATTGCTTGTTGCCAGTCTGGCACTTGATCCCCTTTGCATTAAACAAGGCATACATTACCCTTGCTCTATCTCTGTTGTTTCTTGAGCAGCTACACTAGTTAGGTAGCGTCTTCCTCACCGAAGGAGGCACAAGGTCATGATATGTTACATTTATTTTAGCAAGATCCAAATGAAACAGTTAAATGAATTTATATTAACAGAAAGTACACATTGTGCTGTTTATAACAACTTTTACGGAACAGTCCTAGAGGAACGGAAGCGATATTTATATAGCAGACGTAAAAGAGAAATCGCCAAGAAGCCAGTACAAAAAAAAAAACAAAACAAAACAAAACAAACCACAAAAAAAAAATCTGGATGTTGACATCTGTATATCGTAAAATATCATCCCGTGAGCCAGAATATGAAGCACAGGGGCGAGTGAGCGCAGCGAACGAGCCCCAAGCTTCATATTCTGGCGAGCTTTCAAAATTCAGATAACTTGTTTATCGTCTTTTATTTCTTATTTCTATACAATGCTTTATTAGGTTTTGTGTCAAATTCTCCTAAGATTGCGCGGGGGGTGAGGTTCATTCCTTTTTTACAAAAGGGGAAGTGTTTTGTAGTAATTTCAACTGTTAAGTAGCATTTTCTATAGCGTTATTCGACAAAACAATTATATGTAGAAAAGGGGTTTATAAGAGATCTAAGAGATCCAATAATGATCATACCACATTTTCCGCGTTCTCTTTTAAAAATTTTCTAATGAAAACAACACGCAAAACAATAAATTCAATGCTGTTAATTTCAAATTCCTTTTACATGGATTCTTGAAAATTTCAATTGAATTTTTTCCAGTATTAATTGAATGTTTTTCTATCAGANTTGAAATAAAGTCCAATTTTTCATAGCAGAACCTTTCCATTGTTTACATTTATCTTCCAGTTCCTATGCACTTCTATGACGTCACAATGTTAACAAAATGGTGGCTCTGCTGAAGTTATCACTGAACTAGTTTCCGTATTTTTTCGAACGTCTCATTTGTATTTTTGTGTACTGGTGACGGTAATTTGTTTATAAAATCGAAAACAGAAAACATTCTCTATTTAATTAAAATTTATTTCACGAGTAACGAATAAAAAGGATAGCGCTTGTCAAACGTTGGGAGAAATTCCTTGATAACTCCAGGTCAACCTCTTGATAAGTTCGGGTCAACCGGATATGGCTTTTGCGGAAGTGCTGTGCAGGCTGAGATAGGCGCAGGGAAAGACGATAAGAATTGAAATAAACGTGATACTGTTCAACATTGTTTTAATCTAGGACAGAAACCGACACACCTCCGCCTTTATATGTGGTACAGGAACAATAGCTTCTGAAAGTGACCAATATTTTTCTAGTTTTTGCTGAATTTGGTTTGTTGTGTAACTATCATTTCGCGATCATCTGGGAGATATTTAGATTTTTTCAAGTAGCTGCGCTAATCGGAACATCAAACTGTCCCATATCAGATATGAAAGAATAGCCATGTTCAGATACCAAAACTTTATCATAGTCATCCCTTGCATACTTTAATAAATAGGTGTTCATACCAGCAGCATGATACAATACGTGCTGTGCAAAATGTTTACTATTCCGCTATCAGAAGTTACAAGTTTTTACTGCACATTATGGACGTTATGTTGTGTAGTTTTTTGTCACATTTGTAAGTCTTTAATTTACAAAAGACGCAATCAGACCAATCTATGCTTGCTGTTTTGACCTTGTTCAGTTTTTGACTGTCGAGGCAGTCTCTGAACCTATTTTATTGTCTCAGCGAGCAAACGAAAGAGGCAAATGAACGTTATGTTTCCTTTGTAAAGGAATTGTTGGCTGAATTGCACAGTTGTTTTAGAATTCTGGCATAAAATAAAGCAGGGCCCTGGATGGAGGATTATCTTATTGCAAATGATACTGTTACTTTAACACGAACTGGTTGTTCAGACATACCTTGTGATCAATAAACCAAATAATAAATTCAAAACTTATTTCTGTAAAAAAATATTTTTTCATGAGCATAATTTTGAAACTTTATAAGGAATACATTCTAAAGAATGCGAAAATACCTTTATAAGTGCTTCAAATAACATAATCAGTTCAGGTATTAAATGTATACTTATAGTAAGTGTACGCATGAATAATGGTAAATTATTTGTGGTTAGTTCCGACATATAGATAATTTCAGATAAAATAATAATTCGCCGTTTAAAATGCTTTTAAGCGTTGCTTTTACTTTGAAAATTGATGGATATAGTTCTTATTTTCTAAAACAAAACCAAACTCAGACAATAAGTAAAGCGCTCACAATAAAGTAAAACAAAGGAGCCTTTGCTATTAAATGTGCAAAAAAAAACTTCTAAAAATTGACGATTTTTGTTAAAAAAAACTGCAATATATTGTAACACCTTTATAATCATTATATTGTACAGCTTTAACATTATATATAAAACACAAATTCAATCGCATAAAAGTTTGTTTACAAGAATTTAAATCGGTTCCTCCGCAGTACCGTACATATACGTTTCACCAAAACTTAAGATTAAATGTCAAATTACCAAAAAACGTACCATACGATTTTTTACAACCGCTAAAAACGATACTGTAATCAAGGAGTTTCATTTAAAACGAGAATCAATTGCGTGTCAGGTGGGTGAATTAAAGTCGAAAGGTAAGCGTATTTTCAATGTCAGTTACCTGCCCAAGGTCGGTGGTTCACTCCAGGCACTCCGGCTTCCTCCACCACAAAAACTGACCGTCATGAAATAGCTGAAGTACTGCTGAAAGTGACTTTAAAACCCAATATCAATCAACTTTTTTCAGTAATTGCTTCCCTACTATTAGCAGTAAAATCAAAAGTCATAATCAGCTTTCTACACCTTGTTAGTTTTGTACGACTTATAACAGGTTTTACCTCATTTCCTTTCTACAAAAAAGACAATACACATTTAACAAATGTTAAAAAATAGAATTTCAAATAACATAAAATTTTAAGTTTTTAATTAAACCATTTCTTTAACGTCCTATAGAATTTAATGAGGTCAAGTCAAGACTATACGTACTGTCTAAGATTGGTTGACAGAGGTCATCAACCGAAGTGAACTAATTTTTACCAAGGTCAGTATAATCATGGGTAGACATAAATCAAATGTCGATAAATGCTTTATTAAATGTAATAAGGAATTTTGAAATTTGTGTTGGTTTGTAAAAACAGCATTTCTCTACTTACCCTCAGAAAAATTATAAAATAATAAAAGTTCCACTGTTAAGTAGCATTTTCTATAGCGTTATTCGACAAAACAGTTATATGTAGAAAAGTGGTTTATAAGAGATCTAAGAGATCCAATAATGATCATACCACATTTTCCGCGTTCTCTTTTAAAAATTTTCTAATGAAAACAACACGCAAAACAATAAATTCAATGCTGTTAATTTCAAATTCCTTTTACATGGATTCTTGAAAATTTCAATTGAATTTTTTCCAGTATTAATTGAATGTTTTTCTATCAGATATTACACAGACGAAAGTTAGTTACAACATGCAATTTGATGGTTTAAACTTATTTTATTTGCATAAAAATACAAATCGGATAAGACACGAGCAGGAACTTGCTCACGAGGTCCTCTCCAAATTACAATTAATAACCATATTTTGATTGACTGTTTGGGAATGAAATGTCGTCTCTTATTGGTCGAGTCAAAACCCCAAGTGTGAGACCCAGTGTGAGGTTTACTCACCGGTTCAAGCAAGTAAATGCTGTTTTGACCATGTAAATCAGCGTAATCAAAATCTCTTATCATCTATTATACCCTGTATTGACCCACTAACAGTATAACATGCGCAGATTGCTGAGCAGGGCAAGCTTACCCTTCCGGAGCACCTGTTGTCACTGTGTTTTGTTTTAATTCACACTGTTATTGATTTAGTTAATAGATTTGTGGGTGTGTAGTGTCTTTAGTCTCCCTTCTTCTGATGTTCTCGTTTTAGTCTTGTCTCTGGACCTTGATTTATGTAATCATGCGATGAGTTTTTGAAATTCTACAATCGTGGTTTTTAACCCCCCATTTAGCAACAATTAGAAATATTTCCAAAATTTGCGAAACGGGTTGAAGCAACAGCACAGAAATGTATAAAAAAGTATTTATATAGGTGCAGCTTTGGGGGTAATAAATTTTGTTTGTTATCAGCTGAAAATTTTTATGCAAATTTTCAAAAAATGAATTTTCAGCACTTAATTTATGAAAATTTTTGTGATATAATTTTTTCCTTCCATACTTCCAAAATTTATACTACCTACTCATTTTGTAAAGTATTTTTGTCGACAAATCTCATGTTTTGAAAAAAAAAAAACAGAAATAAAGATATAATGGCGTCTAGTCACAATTCCGTAGTTTTTTTTCCGTTTTTTCCCGATTGCATTAAATTTAAAATTAGTTAATTATTATGTGCATGCATATCTATTTATTTTTCTTTAAAATCTTATAATTGTTTTCACACAGTGTCTGAGTGATCTGAGTTGGCGTATTAGTTATCTTAAGAATTGTTTTTGTTGTGATACAATATTTCAGCAAAAGCATTTGTATCTCATAGAAAAATTGCATGATATTAACAATGAAGGGATGTGTATTTTTTATATTACGCAATTAATCAAGGTGATTCTTGACACCGAAACACAATGATTAGTCTTTTCTTGTTTAGATAATCTTTTTCATTAGCCAGGCCTCCTCTGTTTGTCTCTTTTGTCAAGAGTTATATCTATCAACAATAATTTAAATCATGACATTTTTATCCAGTCAGTATATTGTTTAATGGGGCATAAAATATAACATCGAAATCAGCTCAAAGCTACGAAAGAAATTTCATTTTATCAACTCGAATGCATAACATTCACAAAGAGTGCATTAACAGGTCTAAATACAAAATGTTTTCAAGGTTTAACACTTTATTTGCTACTTATTGTTGACGGGCAACGTAAGGACGAGCCTAATTCGTTGCCCCATTTAATATTCCATATCAAAAACACATTGCCCTACGTTATTTTTTTATCGGTAATTTACTTCGGATAAAAACTTAATTTTGATATTGGGAATTTTCCTATTAGAGTAAAAACGCATTTCTTACTTCGTAAAATTCTTCAAAGCATGTTACACCAGATTTAAAATGAAAAGATTGTAACTGTAGTCTTGTGTTTATTGCAAGCAAAAATAATGTCCAATTTCATATACCTTGGTACTTCCTGGGGTCAGTACTGCTTAGTAAAATCGATCTTCACAAAATGAAGAAGAAGACTGACCAGTGAGGACTAAAGAAGTGTTGACAAGTTCCATTTGGTTGTTGTAGTATAAGAACAGAGAGTGTGCCAACTATAACCACAAGCTGTTTTTCTTTGTAATTGTGTATTCCAAATAAGCTTTCAAGAATTTAACTTTTATTTTAAAGTTCTTGACCTTGGTGAAGTCTGCGATCCATTGAATGACGCGTGTGGCCCTCTGTCGTCTTCTTGTCAGAATAATGGTACAAATGATATATGCACTTGTAACAGTGATTTTTTCCAGCTTGACTGTGGATGTATTCAAAGTAAGTGTAAAAAAGTTTAGTGACCAAAATTAGTATTATGTGAAATTAAATTCAGATTTGATATTATATAATTTGAAAGAATATTTTTGGTTCTTTTAGACACTTCAAAGGTGTCCTATTCAGAGATACAAATTTTACACCGAAAGGTGTAAATAAAAAAATAAGCTATGACTTTCCATACAAAATGGACACCTAGTATACTCAACAACAGAGGAAATGCACCACACCTTACATTAAACAAAAATGTGTAAAACCGTAAAAGATCAATTATTCATCGCAGATAATTCTATTAACTAAGGTTTGATTCCTGTTTGACATTGTGATTTGATATATTTTCAATTAGAAACCATATTCACTTCTCGACAATTAAGGTCCATACAGATTTCTAAAAGTGAAATATATAAAGTTCAGAAAATGTTGTCTTAATCGGTTCATAGTCACTATGTGAAACTATATTTCAAGTATTTTAATAGCAACAGTGCAATTCGAGAAAATAATTAACGATATATTGCATTTAACCACACGCCAAAAAATATATTTGTTCAGCATAAAAAAGAAATCTGGAAGGCTTGTTTTACATGCATATTACTTTATTTATTATTCCTTTGACAGCAAAATAGTGTATAAACTATTTCCTTGCTTGCTTTTCATTGGAAAAGATCCATAAAATGGTGACCATTTGAGGGAGTGAAGTCCCATCCACCGATTTATTCCATTGTCTACTTCAATAGTGCCTGTATGTCTCGATCAATTCTGAAACTTCCTTTGGAACATCAGTTTTGAAATATTCGACATTTTAAATAATATTTTGAACGTCACATTACTTATACATCAGTTGTAAGTCAGAATGTTTTCAAATTGCAAGTTTCTATATGTCGCATGGTGAGACTTACAAACCGTATAAAATTTACTTTTGTTGTGTATTACTGATATAGGGTCTGTATGTTTCATGTGAAAGCGAGATTTCACGATAAATTTAAATTTGAAAAAAAGTTTCCCGCCAAAAGATGACGTTTCAGTATTATGACGTTTGAATTATTGTTTGAAATATCATATAAAATGCAACTTCCGGGTATAATTAATGTACTCGGAAGTTTCAATATTTAAGGAGACTTACAGACCATATTCAGAATAAAACCGTTCACCCTTTTTTCTAGCATTTATGCCCTCATTCATCAAAATTAAAACATTAACTTATTACAATTACTTAGAATATGGTGGCTTGGATAGACATGCTCACTCCTTTCCGGTGTTTCTTTTATGCTATTTTGTTTCGTTCATTCGTTTATTATAAGTATATCAAATTTTTCATAATATCAACAGTATATAAATACAGACGAATGATTAAAATTCATATAAGCTGTTGCAGAATATACTCTGAAATTATTTTGTCAAAGAGAATGAATTTATTTGCAAACAAAAGAGATGCATGAAATGGACAAAGGTAATTTTTTTCTAAATAATCTTGCTTTCAGAATTTGGATTAAATTCTATGTGCGCTGTATCTGGCCCCAGTAATCAATGCTCAGGTACTAACACTGTTTGTGATGAGAACACTGCAACCTGCATATGCCAACCTGGATTCCAAGAAGTGGATGGGCTATGCATAGGTAATATCCCTGGATTTACAATAAATGTAATTTTGAAAAGAAAATTGAAACAATGAGCAATTTAAGTGAAAAAAAAGATGACACTTTGGAGATACAAGTGTTTAAAAAAGGAAGGAAACTAAACTCCTCGGATTTTTCCATGGCTTTAACATAAACATTGCGCATCTATTACTGAATGTGCCAATAAACTGCAATTGAATAAATTTTGTTAAAATGTCAACAAGGATGTATAAAATGAAATTTATGAAAAAAAGGGGGGGTACTGGATTATTGATAATGCTTTACATTGATAAAACCAGAGGCATCCGAAAATTTTACAGAAATACAAAAACATGACCAGGGAACATTCTTACGTTAAAGTTTAATACTCGTATATATGTCGTAGTAAAGAATTCGAACAAAACAACATTACATTTCGCTAAATGAGAAGTTTAACATTTATTATGAACAAGTTTTGTCAGATTGTTAAGGATGATAGTAGCTTGAATGAATTTAACATAAATAAACGTTTTACATAAAAAAAGAAGAGTGTTTTTCCGTTTGCTGAACGGCTGTATCAAATCACATAAAGGCGAATGTGTGATTTAAATTATAGCACTTCCTAAGTATATCACTTGAAATTGATAATCGACAGGGACATATTAAAGATGTAGTCAGTTGGGAACATACTTAAGATTCAGTAACAAAGAGGTAACCATGATATTCTTTACTATCTTTGGGAGTAAATCATAGATTTAAGTTTTCTGTAAAAAAGATATTACGACAATTTAATCTAAGAGTCCAAACATCCGGAAATACTACACTATCATCTTCATTCTAATCACCGAGAATAAGTTTTCAATCAATGTTTGAAATAACGACTTTAACGTTGCTATTGGTTCCTCCCGTAAAACACACATTTTGGTTCCCACCTGAAAATTGCAATATCCAATCATAACTGGAGTTACAAGCACCATAGCATTAGACTATTTGGATATACAGGATAGATGTTCTAAAGTACCCTCTGTAAAACGGCCTCTTGCATCGGAAGAAACTTGATCTTAGTCAATGTTCTAGTTGTTAAGATTCTTTCCAAATCACTGTTTGGTGGTAAACACCAATGAAGCATATCCATGAAAAGGTTCATTTATGTAGACATTCGAACATTCCATTGACTACCTTCGATTTGGAGAAAAAATATAAAAAAAAAACAATTCACGAAATGTCGATCTATTAACACATTTTGGGTCTGAAAAATAACCAAAAGATGACTTTAAAACATACATAAAAAGATTTCCCGAGCACAAAATGTATGCTCTCTATATATGTCAGTGATGTTGTACATATTTTTGAGAGAATTTTTCTGATGGATATTTCATCTAATACAAATTACAATTTTTTTAAACTACTTAGCCGGTTGCAACCACACCTAATTACACTTCTGTGGTCGTTCCATTTATTCAAGATGGTGATCAGCGGGAAACATAGTTCAACTTTTTAACCCCATGGGAAGCTCATCCATTAACCTTTTCCCCTGAAACTGACGAGCTAATTGGAGCCAAACTCGGCAACAATGGTTCTTTTGTCTTTCCCTTTACAAAATGCTTTTTTTAAGGATTCAACCTTATCAAAGATGGCAGCCAGCATAGAACATAGTTTAGCATTGGTTCCCTAAGGAAATGTATTCATAAATAAAGTTTCCCATGAAATCACAATGACAATTCTAACCATATCGATAAATTTATTGAGTGGTGCATTTTAATGTTTGAGATTTTGATGTTCATATCTCATCCAAGATGGCTGTTATTCGTTAAAATAGATTTTTTTTCGAAACATACATTTACAATTCTTTTAGAACTAGGGGACAAATTACAGTAAATTGTGGTCACAATAATACATTTAATGGTTTCCTTTAAAACAGGTTGATAATGATCATACTTCATTCAAGGTGCTTTACCGGGAGCAACATAATTGAACATTGTAGCCTCTCGTATTATCTGAATCCCAATGTCCTGTTCGAGGAAACAGTTCTTTGCTTGCATTGATAAGTACTGTTAAGGGTGTAAATTGCAATTAGATTTATAATACTAGTATGCGACTCCTAAGATATGTTATCTATGGCAGGGTACTGTATTTTCAGAAAACAACATTATCGGAAATAATATAGGAAACGTAGATTCTAAACGTTTATTTCAGAACACTTTGCAACATTATATTATGCATTTTTTTTATATTTTGTGAAGTAGCTAGGAAGATTTTTGCAACAGTTTCATTTTAGGTAATCCTTTAGAAAACTACACGGGGATTTTATTGTGTTAGACCTAAAGCATTTCTTTTAATTGTGTGATGAAATGGTGATGTGTGTTTATCTTCAATGAACGATCATAAAGCTCATGTTACGTTGCTGATTTTCATTCATAACAATGATTAAACATTACACCGTTCGTTACATAAGTAAATCCTGGCGAAAGATAACATCTAGATATCTGAAATTTGTAAAGCAAATAAAATGAAACATTTTTGAAATGAAATATCAAGAAATAAAAGTGAAATTACGTGTCTTATGCTCAATAAAGGCTAAACTTTTCATGTT